>RPOG01003210.1:0-69462 GCA_008086565.1 Thalassoma bifasciatum
GTGTGTGTGTGTGTGTGTGTGTGTGTGTGTGGTGTGTACAGGAGAAGACACACAAGTTTGCCAAGTGCAGGAATGTGGCAGAACACGCTGACATTCCTCCAGGAGCCAGACTCCACCCACACATACCTCCACTCTCTGTTTACATCCACTGCTTAAATTCATCCACACCATCACTGTCAGACGAATAATCCAAAGATAGTTCAGTTTACCAACTAAAAAAAGATTCCCAGAGCCAGGAATTTCAACGGTCTGATATTTAAACATTGGATGTGTTAATTAGACAAGTCCCTTAACTTCAAATTTACATACAGCAAAATGTATTTGTAGTCATAACTCGTAGAAACTCTTTACAAGAGAATGACAAGTTGTAAAACTTATCTACTGACACCAGTTTATTTGATCTCAGGAAACTGATTTTGAACGCCAATGTTTTTCAAGACTTTTGAGTACATACTTACTCCATTTCAGCATACAAAATAATCCATATCTAACAAAAAGTTGCGGCTTAAGTCCTGATTTTTTCCATGGCTGTAGAAGCAACTTCACATATTTGTTTAGATCTGATTAACAAACTTTTTAAATCTGATGGATCTGGAGAGCAGACTCACATTGATAGGATGTTAAAGCTCGCTAAGGAATAAAAACACACTTACCTGTGAGTTCAAGCTCTGCTCAGTTTCATTGATGCTTCTTCTTTTCTGACTTTTGTGTTCAGACTGGTGAGAGGCTGCGACCCAAACACTCTCATGCTTCATACGAGGAGGAGGAGGAGGAGGAGGAGGAGGAGGATGAGTGAAGCTGTGGAATGCAGCCTTTCTGGATGAGCTGTGTGAAAAGTGACGTCACTCCCAAAGGTAAGGAGGAACCTTTTTGAATTTTGAACTTTCTCCACTTAAACCCTTTCACACCGAATGTGTTGGTGCAAACACAAGTGAGAGACGCACTTTGAATGTTCTTTATTCATAGACAGTTCACACAATTAGAAAAATTTCAACGGCGTCTGAAAGCTGAGACATGGTTCTTTCAGCCAATACCTGGTTATTATGATTATTTCACTCAGACATTTAATAGATAAATAAATATAATTATAAATTCAGACCATGGAGCGGATAGATGAAAGGGAAGTAAGAAGGAAACAGAGAAGAATTTTTCCGAAAATGCCAAAAAGAAGATCCCCTGGGTTATAAAACTTCCACCGAAGTTTCTGCATAACTCTGAGACAAAAGGAGCATCTGAAGGAGCAACTTCCTGTGAGAAAAGGTAACACTAGATGGGATGAATTTCTGGATGAATGAAACACTCCCCATCTAGTTTTCACTTCATATTTGTGATTGTATGTGCTGACTGACGTGTATTTTGCGGTGACTCTTTCAAAACAATATATTCTATCTTATTTGCAAAATAGTTGCGTATTTTTATGTTGACAATACACAGTAACTTTTTAAAAACGGAGTAACGGGCTGTTCGTACTTTATGCGACACGTGTGTGACGCGTAGAATGTAATATAGCACGTGAAGTTCTTCTGCGGTTTTAGAAATGTGTTTCAAGTCTCTTTGTACTACGTTCTTTGTCTTTCCTTTTTAGTTCTCTTTGTATTTAGAGCCTGTTGCTACTTTTAATGCTCATTTGTTGGTCACGGACACCAAAGCGGTTACGTTTTCGCTAATGTTTTTACTTTGTTTCTGAATGTGTGCAGAGATCTTGCATGTAACTAGGTCGCATTGTTTACAGACAAGATTGCAGCTGTTAGCAACCTGTATCATGTTGATGTTAATCGCTGCTATACATGGCTAATGGAGCTAAACTAAACCGTTCTCGATACCCATCCCCAACCCAAGATACAGGAGAGTGAGACTGAACAGAGTGGTGAAGAAATCCAGCTCAGTCCTGGACCCAGTGGAGGTGGAGACTTTGGAGATTGATGGCCAAGCTGTCGCGTCTGATAAACAGATTTTCCCAAATCGACTCTCATTGTGTTATTCTTTGTTTTATCATTTTTTTGCTATGTATTTTCTTGTATTGCTGCTGCTGTGACTCTGAATTTCCCTTTGGGGATTAATACAGTACATTCTTTTTTGTTCTATTGTACTGTGTGTGTGTGTGTGAACAGCTGAATATCTTTCTCCTCTTCTTTCATTTCCAGGTTTTTCCTCATAATGAGAAGCATTAGCTTGTGTGCAGAAAGAGGGAGAAGATTTGAGATGCTGGAGACGTGATGCTGTCAAAGACCCTTTTATAACTTTTTTTTTACAGAATAAGAGGGAGAAGATTCATAGATTTATTGCAAATATGTTTGTTTATGTTCAAATTTTCAGTTTATCTTGTAAAATTTCTTGATTGAAGTGTTTTTTCTTCACTTAACCTCTAAAATCGAATTCTGTTTGTGTTTTTCTTTAGCTTTAACTTTTTTTCTCTCACATCACATGCAGCAAATGGGGAATGACTTCAGATATTGAAAGTTCAAAGTATTCCATAAGAAATGGGCCTAAGCACTTACTCTCAGGGCATTTTCGACCATCTTATATATTCAAAAATAGCCATTTTATACAGGGAGTGCAGACATTTTTCTGCAAATTTAGGTTTCACTCAAAGTATCATGTGATGTTATATCATTATTTTTGTGATTCAGTTCCTGCAAAACTTCTTTTGCTAAAATTCACATTCAAATTTCCACAGCTGTTACTAACTGTACTCTCGTAAAATGATGAATACTCCTTCCACTCCTTCTTCAAAAGATGCTCAGTGATGTCACTGAAACCAGGCTCCTCCCTCTGTGAGTAGAAAATTTCAAAATAAGAGGAGTGGCTCCTGCCTTCGCTCCACTCCCTCTCCATATCTCTTCACATTCCACTCACACACACACACACACACACACACACACACACACTGGAAGTTTTGTGGAAAGGCATTTGTCAGCAGGTGTCACTGTATGATGATACTTTTGCAGTAAAGTACACCATTATCCCTTGAAAACAGTTATTTGTGGGATTACCTGCACATAAAACGTATTCTCTAAATTAATTTTTTTGGCTCATCATTTCACTCCCAACCTCTTGTTTCCTGTCAAACCTACAATACTTTGGTCGAAACAGTGTGAGAAAGTAAAAGTGCTCATTCAAAACCTCATACAATATATTTAGACCAACAGAAACTAAACTTATCGCCTTTGCAGTGATGAGAAATGGTTTAGTGTGAAGTTTTATGTGGTAAAGAGTCGAATACAAACAACTGAGAAGATACTGAATTGATTTTTGTGATTGCATTTTTTATTTTTTGCTAACCATTGTTTGACCTGTTCCCATTCTAAAAACTGATTTTGTTAGGACAGCATTTTGTCTTATTGGACGGGGTTTGTTGAGGAGTAATGCGATTAGAGCGCCCTCTTGTGGCTCCCTTCATAGTCAGCAATTTGGTATAAAAGTGCAGACTTCATGCCCTTCAGAGTATCAGATATACACTATCTGTTTTAGACTCTTTTATCAGTCTGTAAGATATAAAAAAAGTAGTTGCATTAAACACGTGAGTTGTTAAGATTGTGGGCAGTTTGTGAATTTTTTGTCATGTTGACTTAACATTGGTGGAAAATGCAAAATCACTGCCCTGAAATCACAAGCCTGCACGTGCAGCAAAGGTCCTCTTTCCACTTTTCACATAATATAAATATATGTAATTAAAACGCAACTATGTGCTCGACTTGATGCACAGTGTCAAAGCTAGACTTAAATTTAGCTGTACATTAGAGAGATCTGACAGTTTAAAGTAATGATATTAATAATACATTTTCATTGTAGGTGCCTTTCAGAACATTCAAGGTCACAGGACAAGTAAGAGTTAAAAATCAAAGAACAGCGCGGCATGATTTTTGTGTATAAAACATTATTTTAAAAATGTTTTTATTTTCAGGTTTGTAGTCTAAATTTCCTCTTAGCCAATTTTTTCAGAGATTTTCTGTGTAAACTTGAATTCACTAAACTACACTATTCTAAAAACTGACCATTTGCAATGTGAATAAGAAAATGTTTTATACTGAGGCATTTGAGCAGTGGATTTGGAGTTATTGAGATTTGAAAAAGCTCTTTAAAAAACAGATAAGCCAAAGAAAAATAAGCAAGAGCACTCCAGATGAGCAGGATTATGTTCAGTGTATAAAAATAAACAAGTTGTTTGAGAGTTAAGTGGTGTGTGTGGTTGATAAAGTGAATAGTGCAGTTAAATGTGCAAATGTGTAACAGTAAAAGTTCAAAAAAGAATTTGAGGAATGCAGTTGTACTGAGCTTTATTCGCATTTATTACTCATTTCATTTAACAGGATTGACTTTGAGTATTTCTTTCGCATAGTTAAACAAGTTCAGCTTTGTCTACTTATGGTCTGTTCACATCTATCATCACTATCACTGGTCAGCCTGAACATTGACCAAAAAAACAAAAAACAAATTCACATCAGAAAAGTCAAATACAAACAGAAATCCAAAAGATTTTAACAAAAATGACAGCAGGCAGGTCTCTCCTTGAGCACTATCACATCATCTGTCTGAAAAAGGCTGCAATATTTATTTAGTTGGCCTCTTCAGAAAGCTGTAACATGACAAAAAATGAAAAAAATATAGAGATGAACACAACACATTTTCTGACTTACTCATAGACATCAAAAGACCAACATGTTTTTACTTTCCAGGATATTTCAGGTATCCAGAGCCATCCTTGACCCTATGAAGGGAAAAACATCAACAACACAACAACAAAATTCATTAAAAAACGTTAAGATCATGTCAAAGTCAGATATATGGGTTTTCAAAGTGACAATAAGAAATCCAGCCTTGAAGCCGTTTGGCATCACATCTAATGTTATTGTCTTAATTTTGTTAGTATTTCATCATCATGACTGTACATACTAGTTATAACACAAAGCACAATAACAGCATAAAATAAACAAGACACAGAATAAACATGAGAACAGGTTTTCTTGTTCACGCTGTCCTAAAGTACATGATCATTATTTGTTTCTGAGCACATGGTTCTACTACATACTGTTACAAAAGTCTTACAAAAGCAACAAGAAAGGAACAATATGATACAAAAGTTTGTCATTATCTTTTTCATTGTCAGTATCTCACAGTGTCAAACACATGATTAAAAAATCATTTGGGAACATCTCTGAAAAGTTAAAAAAAAAAAAAGTCTCAAACTTAAAAGAATCCAGAAAAAGCAAAGAAAAGACTCATTATTTGTCTTTCTTTCCTGTTCTTCCTTTTAGTATTTGCACACTTCTCATCTGTTGAAAAATGGATTTGTTCTAGGATATTATTGTGATTGATAGGGATCACTTCACATTATAGGCCTCTTTCAAGCCTATCAGTGCTTGTTCTTTTGTGATGCTCCTCCAGGCCTCTGGTACATCAGCGGGCTTGGCCTTGTATTCTTCTGCAAACCTGTCGTTGTAAGTAACCAGAACATACTTCCAGTAATCAGAGGTCTGTATAGTACGATCAGGAGGAATGAGCCAGTCTGGATAGACTTTGGCATAGTCTTTGTAAGGATGAGCCTCCCATTGTGTTTCTTCACTACTGAATGTCTTTTCACTGTGGACATCTGTTGTACATACGGCTTCAACCAGCTTCTCAGTTTGGTAATACTTGTATGTATCAAGACCTTGAGGCCGATGCACGGCTGCATGATGTTTCTGGTGGTCTTTGCCTCCAGCCTCACAGGGAACTTTACAAAATGGACATTGTTGTCCACAGCCAAACATCCTCTTGAAAAGCTCATTCTGTGGTTTGGTAGGGAGTTTCTTCAAAGTCTCAGAGACATCAGCTTTTTTGAATTCTCCCTGCATCTCCCTTCTTAAGTCCCCCAGTGAGATTTTTAGGCTGTTGATGAACTGCCGGCATGTGCATTGAATTTGGAAGAGTGTTGTTTTTTCATCCTCCACTGAAATGGAGATGTCTTTGACCAAATACTTCCGCATGTTGTTGATGAGTGTTGGGATGCTTTCCTTGTTATCTGGCAGCAAGGTACCATCGTCACATTTTGTGGACCTCTCTACTGCTTTTGTTATGTTGTTGAATACAACCTGCAGAATTTCAGTCTTCAGTTTGCACAGAGTCTGATCCTTTGACATTTTTTTCAAGATGTGCCGAAAGATCCATTTCTTAGCATATGATTCATAACCACGAATGTACTTGACAAAACTGTCAAAGTTTTCCTTTCGCAGCAACTCCTCCTGGATGTTGTACTGGAAAAAGGAGCGGGAACTGTACTCTGCTGAATCATAAACTTTATCTACAATCTTTGTTCCCAGAGACCTACTGATGTACTCCTCAATAGCAGGTTTGATACAACTTCTGACATACGCATCTGCTTTGAACTGGGACTGGTCTCTCTTCTTGTATAAGTCAGTGAAGTCTGACATGTACTGATTCTTCTTCTCTTCCAGCTTAAGTTTTGGATCTCTTTTAATCAAGTATTTCCTGTGCATGTGCTGAAACTCTCTTGAAGCGATTCCACAAATGTGGATTTTCAGGTCAGTGACAAACTTGGGCTTGCACTTCTTGTGGCTTTGTTTCAGGGACTCATCTATTTTTTTCAGAAGGTCCCTTGTGAAGGACTCATGGAAATCCTTGTTTGTTTTTGCTATATCTTGCACAAACTGTGTGCATGATGCGATCACAGTTTCTGCCAGGCACTGCAGCTCTGTCGTAGCATCTTTCCAGAGTAAAACTTTGAATATTTTTTGTGTCTTTTTTAAATGATCAGTTGTGACCTCGAATGGATCCTTCCCAACTTCTTTGATGTCTGTGATGTTCTTTAAGTCCTCAGTCACTTTCAGATTTAAGAAATGTTTTTTCAACTCTTTGAGGACTCTCGCTGATATGTCTTGTTCTTTTAGTCCAGATATATTAACAGTGACTTCAGCCCACATCTTTTCAAACTCTTGTTCCAGTTCTTCTTCAGACAGTGAGTGTTTCTTGCAGTCTTTCAGGAGTTTCATGACCTGTTCTTCGATCACTTCTCTGTGTTTTCTTTGAAGGTCTTCTGCCTCTCGAGAACTTCTTTTGTGTTCAAGTGCACAATCCAAGTCATTGTTTGCTGAGTGTTGGATTTCTTTTGCCAGACTCTTGATTTGGTTGAAAAAGTCACTTTTATGCTTTTCTATCAGATTCACATTTCTGTCTTTCCTTTTGTAGTAGTCCTGCAGTTTCTGATCCATTTGTTTTTGTTGGTCTGTGATTTTTTGGGATACCTCTAACTTTTTTGATTTGACCAATTCAGTCCAGTGATGAATCCCTGCTTCATGGTCAGCATTTGAGATTTCCATATCAGCTTTATTTTGCCATGAGAAGATCTCTTTTCTGAACTCCCATTCCCAATCACTGAATTCTTTGCAAAGATTGTCATAGGCGTTAGCCACCAGAGTGTTTCTGAAGCTAAAGATGAAGTTCTCAAACTTCACTGCTCTCCACAGACTTCTCATCCACTCTAGAAACTCTGGGATCCGGGACACATCATTGTCTTTGTCTCTTTTTACTGTTTCTAAGAGATTTCTCTTGAGCTCTGCAACGGCTTCACTGTAGCCTGTGTTGACTGGAGCCATTGGTGGAGTCCCGTGCCACAGTCCTGGGATGTACCAGTTATTTTTCTCCACATCGTAGTCCATCATGTCTGTGAACAAGAGACTGTCCTGATTTTCCATTTGGGCTGCAATCTGGGTCATTTCATTGAGTTGGTCTAAAAGGAGTTTTCTCTCTGCTTTAGTTTTTGCGTGGGCAGAAACTCCCCCAACATTTTGGTGCACAAAGTGGCAAATTGGCTTTTTCCCAATTTCCTTCATCCTCAAGAATGCATGAGTTGCAATTTGCAAGAAGTCTTTCATTTCAGTTGAGTTCTCCATGGCAACATTGATAATCGTGACATCACTCAAGCCAATGACAAAGGTTGCCAGCTGGTTGTCATGCTCATAACTTTCCTCTAGTTGTGCCAAAGAAGGAGACCGAAGACCCTCTGTGTCAATCAGAACTACAAAGTCATAGTTCAAGTGGCTTCGCATGTTTTCACCTACTCTGAGGAAGATCATGTAGGCTCCTCTGGTGCATCTGCCACTGCTGACAGGAAACTGTACACCAAACATGGTGTTGAGGAGAGTTGACTTTCCTGTACTTTGAACTCCCAACACAGTCAGCACCAACAGTCTACTCTTTCCTCCAACCTTCCTGTGGAGCTCCATCAGCACATCTGTCACCCATCTCTGTGGGATGTTGGAGGCATCTCCATCCAGAAGCTCTAAAGGATAACCATCCAGCAGCATTTCAGCAGCCAAACCAGGGAGATGAGAAACTTTGTCACCAGTGTGTGTTGACTGTGAGGAAAACTCATAGATGAGTCCCATCTCTCTCGTGTAATGCTCGATTCCTAATGAGCTCTCCAGCAAAGCCTGATCCAGCTCTGCAATTTCTTTTTTGTCTTTCTTGTCTTGATTTTTGTGTTCATTAAGTTTTCTACGTAGCAATGAATGTTGCATGGAAGGCTTCAAATGTGCATTAAGTTTCAGTTTCATCCACTTAAGGAAAAAAATTCTTTGCATTTTATCACAGGAGGACACTTGTCCAATAAAAGTTTTCATGACTTTGGATGCTTTGTATTTACAAAGATTTTTCACCATCTCTTGTTTTTGATTTTGTAGCTGAGATTTATATTCTTCTACTCCATGGTTACTGGCTTTTTTCAACCTACATTCTTCTTTTTCTAACTGTGATAACTGTTTCCAGTCTGCACCTTGCAGTGGAAGTTGTTGGTTCTTGTAGTCTGGTATTGGACGCAGACCAATTCCTTTCACAATCTCCTCTGCAACCCTCTTCTGGTCATAACTTGTATATTCATCCACAGACAGACCAAGTTGAACTGCCTTGTTGAGCACATTTTCAATTTTTGTTGTTGTTTTTACGTTTTGTAACAAATTATTGATAGTTGTGCAAAGTTTCTCTGAAAACTCTTCAATGTTTGCCTGTGGGTTTTTGATTTCAACATTTGTCCTAGGTAAAGCTAGCTGTTCCACTGTTTTCTTGACAGATGCCAAATCCTCTTTAGCTTTAGGGTTCACAACCAGGAGCAGTTTAGATCCCACATCTTGGAGAGAAGTCAGAACCTTGTGCTCATTTTCTTCCACTTTATCCAAGAATACAAAGATAGCAGTCGAGACTTGAAACAGAAAACTGAACTGTGTGAGCGATTGAGTTAAGCCTCCTCTCAGATTGGCACAAGCCATTGGTTTTGGGAATTTGTCAAGATTTTCTCTGCCGCTTGGAAGGTACCAGCAAACCTCCACTAATCCATTTGCCAGTTGTCTTTCTAGAGCACCTCCTTTCATCTCTCTGTTAATGAACACATTGCTGGACTGACCGAGGCTGAGGATTTGATTCAAACACTGGGACTTGGATAAGCTGCAGTTTTTGAGCCTCACAAAAGAGAAGAATGGTATGTCTGCTTGGACAATGTTGTTTGCAACAAAGCCTTTTGATTCAGATACATCATGTGGACACCACTCTTTGACGATGTCTCTCAGAGCCCACAGCATCAGGGTGCCCTGACTGTTGTTGCCATGTGGCAACAGCAGTGGGACAGAAAACTGGCACATAGACATCTTCAGAGCCATTTCTTGCTGTAAGACGCTGTCAGCACAAAGAAAGAGTGCTACAATGACATCAAGTGGATTTACCTTGTCTGCAGAATCATCTACATTACAAAAGTATTTGTCAAAGTCAAAGTCATAATTTGCTTCCTTATCATTGTCTTTGTTAGTTAATTGAATACAGTTCCTGCATTCTGCATTGATTTTGAAGAGTTTTCTTAGAAAGCACCATGGTATGTCCTCCACTGAGGAAATGTCGCACACACTGTTTTCGTTGATCTCTAGGAGAGACTGAAGAGTGAGCTTGTTGGGGAAGAATTTTTCCAGTCCGAGTTTGGAGAGAAAGTTGATCAGGGCTGTTAAAATAGGGAGAAAGAGATTTTAACAGCAAGTCTTTATGCTGATTGAGTTGATTCTAGATAGGGATATGCTGATCTAACTTTTCACGCCTGATCCCATACTGAGGCAATACCAGAATTAATTCAATAATCAGTTATCCTTAGTTTTAGGATGAGATTGAGTAAGTTCTTCAGGAAGCTTTAGTTTTTTTTCAATTTGATTTTAACAAAAGAATCTGACTTTTGAATGTCAGCCAGACATTAGAAACATTACTTTAAGGTAGTAGTGAAAAGAAAAGCACCAGAAGTCACTAACATTTTAGTTTTATGAGGATTTATCTTGTAAAATTGCAAACAAAAAGCCTATGACTTTGGTCAAGGAGAGAGTTCTGCACTAAAATGTCTGACGAGGCTATACGTTTTTGTCAGACACAGATCACTCTGTTGTGATGCTTTCTTTTACCAACCACCAGGGCTGCATTGGTGTTTGGTGTTTGGGAAAGTTGCCCTCATCATTTGTGCATAAAGACTGGAAAACAAAGTGTAACATGTCATGGCTTATGCTGACTTTGACCAATGGTGACTTTGTTTGCCTATTGCTCACCCCTATTCTTTAGGCCACCTTACCTGGGTTCTTCTCTTCTGGGTCCATTTTTGAGGCCTGATGCTCTCGGTGCTCCTCCTTATAAACCTGAAGACAAAATAGATATTCATTAAGTTTATGGCAGCATGTTTAAACATACACCTTCTTTTTGTACTGTTCATGCTCATAGGGTTGATTGATTACTCTTAATTGTCTGTGGGTGTGGATGTGTGCATGAATGTTTGTGTATCTGTATTTGTGAGCCCTGTGATAAGCTGGCAACCTTTACAAGGTGAACCCCCCCAACCCCCCATGACCCAAAAAGGGAAGAACATGGCTCTTTTACAAATGACAATGTTGTTTTTTTCCCCTCAGGATAAAGAATTCTGTTTTTCATGCCTTATTTTTTTAACAATTTGTTATACTAAACCTCTGTGGTTGAAGGGCGTGGTGTCCGGGGTGCCTGGCTGGGGGTGGGTGCCAACCCACGGTGGGTGGCTGTCTTCCTGGGTGCCGGGATGGGCTTTTTCTTAGGAGTTGAGTGGTCCTTGGGCTTGAGTGGCCCCGAGTCCTGCCACTGACTTGGGATCGGGGGGCTGGTACCTGGCAGAGCTGATGGGCCTCTGTCCCTGGTCCCCTGAGGCTCATGCCCTGCGGCGGTGGGGGCTCTGTCTGCCGGCTCCATCTGCCCCCTCCTGGGTGGGCTTGTGGCTGTCTTCACTCTTGGTTGTGGCTGCTAGTTGCCTGGCGCTGGGGGCTGTCTCATTATGCTCCTTATCCCTGGAGGTAGCAGGGTTGCATTTGTATGATCACTCCTTGGCATGATCAATTAAAACAAAAACCCAACTCAACCCTATTATTTTGCCTTCACTTACACATACACACTTATAGCTGTCCTCAAAAGTTTACATTCCCTGGCAGAATTTATGATTTCCATTTTTCAGAGAATATGAATGACAACACAAAAACTTCTCTGTCACTCATGGTAAGTGGTTGGGTGAAGTAATTTATTAACGAACAACTATGTTTACTCTTTTTAGATCATAATGACCACAGAAACTTCCAAAATGACACACCCTTGTGATTTTTGCCTGATAAGATGCCCACAAGTTGACACAAATGAGTTTGAAGGGCTACTAAAGGTAACCATCCTCACCTGTGATCTATTTGATTGTAATCAGTGTGTGTGTATAAAAGGTCAGTGAGTTTCTGAGCTCCTGAGAGACACTTGTATCTTTACCCAGTGATGCACTGTCATTTTTGGATTCTGAGTCATTGGGGAAGCAAAAGAACTGTCAAAGGGTCTGTGGGAAAAAGTAATCCAACTGTATAAAACAGGTGAGGGATATAAAAAGATATCCAAGGAATTGAGTATACCAATAAGCAGTGTTCAGATTTGAATTAAGAAGTGGAAAATGAGGGATTCTACGGAAACCAAACCACCAAACAACCAACACAAGTTTCAGCCACAATTGCCAGGAAGATTGTTCAGGATGCAAAGATAAACTCACAAATGACTTGAGCTGAAATACGGGATTTTCTGAAAAATGTTTCAAGATGCACAATAAAGAGGCTCTTGATGAAAAATGGGCTGTATGGCCGAGTCGCCAACAGAAAGCCATTTCTAAGCAAATGCCACAAGGTATCCCCTTTGTAATACACCAAACAGCACAGAAACAAGCCTGAAAACTTCCGTAACAAAGTCATTAGGAGTGATGAGACCAAAATTGAACTTTTTGGCCACAACCATCACTCTTTTATCGTGTGTATAGTAGTCTAACAGGTACCATGGCCTCCTTACCACTTTATCACCATCATCTACAAACCTGCTGGCAGGGACCATGGTCTGTTTGCCTCTCTTGTTGTGGACCATGGCCTCTTTACCTGTTATGTGGGAGCCATGGTCTGTAAAGTAGTCCCACTGGTACCAAGGCCTACAATCCTCTCTCATGGTCTGTCTGTCTCTAATATGGGGGTCATGGTCTGTATATTAGTCTTATGGGTACCTCTCAAATGGGCACTGTGATTGACAGTCCTGCTGGTAGGGACAATGGTCTGGTTGCCTCTCTCACTGGGCACTGTTGCTTGTATACCTGTTCTGCGGCCATGGAAAGTATATCAGTCTATTGATTCCCATGGCCTCCATACCTCTGTAAGCCTTTGAACATGTTTTTTAGGAGCTATGGTCTGTAGTCTCACTGGTACCAAGACCTGCATACCCCTGTTACAGGCACCGTGAACAACATACCTGTCTAAAGGGACCATGGTCTGTTTGTGTCCCTCATCTGACGCCATGGTCTGTTTATCTGTTATTAGGGGGCCATGGTCTGTCTAGTAGTCTCTCAGTCTCTGTGCTTCCCTTTTTGTCATTTTAGTGTCTTATTCCCCCCCCGTAAAATCACAGATTTTGACACATGCACTACTCAAACATTGTATCGGTATTATTTGTTCAGGTAGTGACATTTAAACCCGGGCACTGAGTTAGAAAACACAACATTAATTGATTGACATTGGAAGGCCTGAACTCAGTAATATTTTATACTAGCTTCTCGCTATGTGGCCATGTATGAACAGGAATGTAATGTCCCATCTTGGTGAAATTTCCGGAGATCTTGATAAAACCAGGCCCTACCCACAGGCTATAATGATTGGTGTTTCGATTGTAACATGAAAACTTGGGACAGGAATTTTTACATCAAGGCTTTTAGTTTGAAAAAATCTTCAAATCTTCCAGCTCCCCTTTAAAAGAAACCAAAAAGATCTGTGCAATAGAGTTTTAGGAAAATTATCAGAAATCATTTGAATGTTATTTTCATGAATTCAAATTTACGTGTTAAATGTTGGGACAGCCACATCCTGATAGAAAGTGACATTTGAAACATCATTTTATAGACATTCAGTTTAATTGAATCTCAACTAATGTCATGTAGTAAAATAAATCGTAACATGATATTTGTGTGTATGCAAAGTCTGAACACGCAATTGTTTTTTAAAATATGTTTGAAATTGTGGGACTGCAATTTCGCCTGCTTCTATAGAATGCCACATCTATATGTATGTATGGATAATGTTTTAACCAGACTTTTTTTTAAACACATGCACGTAAATATACGCATGTGTGTGTATGTCTGCTTTATTTCAAAAGTTTCCCTCCCCCATGAGTACATAAAGAGATAAAGAACCATTTAGTTATATATGGATATGATCTTGCACTGCAAAAGTCTGTTTTTCTCTTAAATTCTTAATCTCAGTGCCACACTTGTTTTTACTGACAATTACGTTTTTCCATGCTTTAGTGGAAGTTTTTTGTTTTTATAGGCATAAAGAAACTAGCTTTCAGATGCCCACAACCTCCATTTGGAGTTATATTACATGAGAACTATGGGCTGATAAAAAACATCCGAAAAATAAGATTTTAGGATGAGATAAATGTCCCATGAAGTCTTCAATAATTTATCAAGAAAGAACTGTTTGAGTATTTGAAAGTGACTTTGGCAGGGTTCATTTGCCACTTGTAGCTTTCATTCTTTTTGTGACTTTATATTTACTCATTGACTTTTGATATCATGCCCCCATTTATTTTTTCATACATACTGTTGAACATTTGGTTCAAGCTTAGATAAATCTAAACTTTCAAATCATCTAATAAATAAAATAGAATGATATTCAGATAACTTTTTTACATTTTTTTGCATAGTTAAAGTTGATGTTTACCTTCAAGCTCCTCTTCATGTTTTCATTGTCAGCGTGTTCAGACAAGTCCTTCTGCCCAATGCTTTGAAACTGAAATGAAGAAAAATATACAACATGATACCTTTATTTTCGAAATACATCATCTTTATGTCTCAGGTAATTTTCTGAGGCAAAGATGATAACAATCTGACAACAATTTAATAAAGTCACCTGCATTCAAACAACATAAAATTACATAAAAAGATCCTCAAAAAAACAAAAATGATTCTTGCAAACTCACCAGATCTTGATCAGAAGATTCTGAGGCTGTCCCTGTCAGCTGTGTTTTTATACTGCTCTGAAATCGAAAGTATTTGATAAAAACCGGTTTTATCATGTTGTTTAATCAGAGAGTGTTGACATGCAATAGACAACATTCTTCCTATTGTTCCTAGCAGATAAATGATAGCCAGAAAGGTGGGCAGAAACATACTCCAGCAGCTGAAAAAGTGTTTACATAGTTTTACAGCGACTGAAATTTGTTTTCGCACAGTCTTTGAAAGAACATTTACTGCTCGTGTGTATGTAGGTGGGATGAAGGTTTAACCTCGAATTTACCTTCTGTTGTTTTTTTTTCATGGGCAGCTTGGCTGGTGCTTTGATTGGTTGTAGGGGCATGTGGGGTGGTAATTGAGTAAATACTTGTGATGCCTTCACTCCCACATTTTTCTCATCGACACAAGAGGTATGTGTGGTTATTGCTAAAGAAAAGATATAAAATGTAAAATGTAAAAGAGTAAATTCAAATAATTTAGGGAAAACAGCAATTTTGGGTCAGTTAAGTTAAAATGCTGTTTATCCATTTCCGAAAAACACATGACAAAGTGAACATTATAATACACTTCCTGGCCAAAACAAAAGTCACCACCAAGAAAAAGGTCACACACTCTAATATTTGGCTGGATCTCCTTAAGCTTTGATGACAGCATGCATTCACTGAAGGATTGTTTCAATAAGCTTCTGAAGTGTTGCAATATTTATTTCCATCCAGTGTTGCATTAATTTTTTACCAAGATCTTGTTGTGATGATGGGAGAGTCTGACCACTGCACAAAGCCTTCTCCAGCACATCCCAAAGATTCTCAATGGGGTTAAAGTCTGGACTCTGTGGTGGACAATCCATGTGTGAAAATGATGTCTCATGCTCCCTGAACCACTCTTTCACAATTTGAGCCCGATGAATCCTGACATTGTCATCTTGGAATATGCCCGTGCCATCAGGGAAGAAAAAATTTGTTGATGGAATAACCTGGTCATTCAGTATCTTCAGGTAGTCAGCTGACCTCATTCTTTGGGAACATAATGTTGCTGAACCTGAGCAACTGCAGCAACCCCAGATCACATCACTGCGCCCACAGGCTTGTACAGTAGGCACTAGGCATGATGGGTGCATCATCACAGGATGTTTTTCTGACCACATTTCTTCCTGAAAGACAATGGTTCCCCACCAGCCTTCGATTTTAATAATGCGTTGGACAGTTCGTAACCCGGGTTTAATAGTTTCTTCAGTCTTCTGAGATGTTTTCTCTGCTTGATGCAAGCCAATGATTTGACCCTTCTTAAACAACATCTTTTCCAATAACTTGTTGCCAGCTGAAAAACTTTTTTTTTTTGGCCTGGCAGTGTATATCTGTACAAAAAGTGGCTTGAAAAAAAGTGTAACAATTGACTCCAAATCCTTTCATCTACCTAAAACATTTTTTTGTGAAAAAAAAGGTGTGTGGAAGGTTGAATGGGCCGAGTCAAGGTGAGTCCCACATGTGCAAGTCTTTGAGTTTTTATTGTTGTAATGGTTTTATGTTGCTAATGCGCTGAGGTGTGATTTTTTTTCCTTATCCCAAACTGTGCCCCTCTACCGGAGCCTAGTCTGGTATCCCCCCCCCTTGTTAAACCTTTTTCTCATCTGACAAAATGGGGCGCTGTGCACACTGGCGACCGAACAGTTCTCTAGCTCCTGTCCTTCCCATGTACATGTCGCTGTCTTTTGATGTTTCTTGGACGGGATGAAACTGAAATGTTATTTCATTGCTCTGAAACATGTGCAATGACAAATAAAGCATCTTGATCTTGATTTTGATCTACGATAGTGGCCGTAACTCAGAGAAAGAATGATACGATATTTTTCCCATACCTCATTTACCTGCAGGAATTCAATGAGTTTCTCTCACGCAATGCTGCAGGTGCTCACTGGGATGTTTTCTACAGTCTATCGTGTGTTTACGAAGGTACGACTGTTAGCCATGATATTAACTATGATTGGTGGCGGTGAGCATGTGCTGCAGCTAACACTGAGCCATGGAGGAAGAGCCCAGTTTGGATGTTGTTATAAACAAATACACAAAACTTGTGGAAAATTCCTGCAAACTTCACGTTTAAGTGGCTGCATACCTCTTTTCATGAAGACTCATTGCCCTTTGATTGGTCAGCCTTTTGTGCTGTCAACAACAGACACCCAATCCATGGAGGAATAACTCTGAAACTCTAAGAAATAACTCTGAATAAATAAATAAGATAAGAAAACTGTTCTCCATCTAACTCCACTGTTTTAAGTACAGATCTTTTATATATATATAGATATAAAATATCTATCTATCTATCTATATATATCTATCTATATATATATATATATATATATATATATATATATATATATATATATATATATATATATATATATATATATATATATAATTTCATTTATATATGTTATATATGTCATTTATATAATTTATATATGTATATATGTACTCACTCAACAATCTTCAGAGCAAGTGGAAAAGAACAGCGATTTCATGGCCCAAGAAATGTTTTCGTGCAGGTAAAAACTTATCTTAGTTGAACAATACAACCTGTTTTTCTCTTTATACTATCTGTTTTATAGAAAACCTTATCTTGCAGCTATTGTGGCCCGATAAGAACACAAAGATATGTTTCATGTGGTTATCCACCGGGTTATCAGTGCATTGTTAAAGGCAAACGATGTTGATGAACTGACAAGTTTTGGAGTCCTTTAACCTGTGATCTGTGTCATCTCCAAAGTTTAGTTGCTTTCATTTCCAACAAGGTCCTATGAGGTTCTGACAAAATACTGTGCTGATCTTCACTTTTGAGCATCCCAATGTTTAAGACTTTTGTATCACAACAATTATCTTCTCTGGGTTAGAGAGTAAGGCTTTTAGGTTGAGAAACTGAGCCAAAACCAGATTCAAACCTCGCAGTACCATATCATCAACACACAGAGAAATAAAATAAGAACAACAGTTTCAAGTGATAAAAAAGAGAATAGTAATTAAACAATATCATATTGAGCTGTGAAGAGGGAGTTTGTTTGTTGAATCTCGCATGAATAAATACATTTTAAAAAAGAGTCCATAGACGGGGTTATTCTGGATTGATTCATATCATTAAAAGCAGTGCCTGCAAATTCACTGCACATTAAAGCTATACACTTCCATCCGACCTAATTCTGTATTTAAATCAAGTGACTGGATGCTGAGTGGCAATTGAGCTAATGTACCTGGGCTGAGGATGTGTGTTTGGCACCAGCTAATTGTAGTTGGGCACATGTCCATGCACAGTGTCTTATTGTGGATTGCAACCTCCAACGTGTCCTCTAAGTGCCAGCGAGAGTCTTGGAATGCTTCTCAACACAGACAGTTCATAAACACAATTTGGCTGAGGACAAAGGATAATGTAGCAAAGAGCTTTGGAATCCACCTTCCTCAAGCAAAAATGTGCCTGCTTTTTGCATATTCAAGACAGTGTATTATATTAATGAAATTAGTATGCCTAAATAATGAGTGATCATATTATTGGGGGTTTGACCTGATGGGTTAGATGGTGATGGGAGGTATGAGTGTTAGTTGTTATAATTGTATCTCGGCTAACCTTTGCTCAAGGATCTGTTTTTCTCTGCCTATATTTTAGTCAGCTGGAGATTCTCTATGATAAGCAGTTAGACCAATAAGACCCAAAGAATGAAATAACTGAGGAGATATTACCTCCTTCCAGACGTGCCATAAAGTCAGAGCTTGACCTGGATGCTGTTCTGCAAAAGGTCCACTAGGTGACAGAATCTTACAACAACTGTGAATGCAGCACACATATCATACCAACTTTTCATGTAACCTCAATAAAAATTCCCCCTCTCATTCCATATCTCTCAAGCAATACTTTCTGAGGGCTAAGAAGCTCAACACCTTAAAAACATTTTCCAGGCTATTACATTATAAATTCTAATCTACCAGTGCTGTTGTTTCTTAATTGCCATTGTCTCTACCAAATCTATCCAATTAGAAGCGATGTAATTTCAATGACAGCATCTTCACGAAAAAAGACTTTTGAAATAACCCCAAAAACAAATGGTCGATTTTGACGGTAACAACTTGACAAATAGAGGATCAAACTAATACATCTCATGAGCTTCTTGTGCTACAAAGGCCGTTGCTACTTCTCCAACAGGAGGGCTGTTTATTCTTGGATCTGCCTCTAGATTTTCCTTAGTTTCCTCTTTTCCATCCAGTGAATCTTTGAGACTGAATATTGCAAGTTTGTGTTGGACAGTATCAATTCATCGTTTACTCTAGTGCGCACAAAAGTGGCTTGCAAGTGACCCTACATTCTCCACAAAAGTTGTTGCTTTTTAATACAATAAACACAAGGATAGTGACAAATAACCAAATGCGTTTGACTTTGTGAATGATGTGCAATAAAATATGAAAACACGCAAGGTAATTCTTGTAAAAAGCAATTAAAAAACATAAAGACTCTGAGGAATGCACTGATCTGAGCTTTATTCACATTAAAAACTTATTTCATTTCATTTCATGAGAATGACTGAGTTTTTCTTCCACAATAATTAAACACGTTTATTCTTGTTTTACATGGTCTGTTCATATATCATCATTATCACTGGCCATCCAAAATAAAATCCAAAAAACTTAAATTTTGCATCAAAAAAGAAAAACAGAAATCAGAAAAAAAATTAAAAAATTAGGGCAGGCAGCTTTCTTTTTTAGCCCCATCACATCATCACCTGTTTGAAAATAATATGGCCACACTATTGCCCCTGTTGGCTTCTTCGGAAAACTTAGAACATGACCGCTAACAATGATAATAACAACAACAAAACTTAATCAGATAATCAGGACACATTTTCTGACTTAATCAATGCACATCAAAAAATCAACAGGTTTTGCATTCCCAGTGGATTTTAAGTTTCCGGTGCGTCCTCTTCCTCAGCTGTATGCACAAAGAAAAAACATCACAAAAACAAACCATCATTAACACGGGTCAAAAACATGTCAATTACATATGTGGGTTTATGAAGTGACAATCAGAAATCCTGCTTTAAAGCTGTGTAGCTGAACCATTCAGAAAATGTCATGATTTCTTTTGATTATTTAAGTTCTATTTTTTTCTTCATAACTGTGCATACCAGTCATAACGCACCAAGCAATGTGACAACATAAAAACAAATACACATACAATTAACACTAGAACATGTCATTTTTTTCATTAGGTACATGATCCCCATTGCTGTCTTTGCTTTGAGCACAAGGTTTATAAAACGTTCAGTGAAAAAAAACAGTGTATCAGCATGAACATTAAAAACAACATAATGCAAGTGATGCAAGTTCAAATGTTTATCATTATCTTTGTCAAGGTCAGCATCTCATAATGCCCAACACATCTTGTTTAGTATCTTAGAAAGGTTAAAAAAGCATCTCAAACTTAAAACGAGTAGATAAAATAAAACTTTTTCCAAAGCAATCTCTGTTGTAGGACAATCTTCATTTCCTTTATCATTATGGACATCTAAATTGTGCTTATCAAGAAAG
This sequence comes from Thalassoma bifasciatum, assembly GCA_008086565.1. Taxonomy (NCBI): domain Eukaryota; kingdom Metazoa; phylum Chordata; class Actinopteri; order Labriformes; family Labridae; genus Thalassoma; species Thalassoma bifasciatum. Next base: position 20,116 of record RPOG01003210.1, read on the forward strand.
GCACATCTGAAGCTTAACTAAGTTCTACATGTTTTCACATCAGTTGACTCATTGTTTTCTATTCTTCCTAATTTGACTGAATGTTTTTTTTAACACTCAAACGTTTTCAGTCCTGTACGAGTCTTTGACTCTTCTTCTACCTTTGAATATTTCCACACATAAAACCTCTCACATGCTCAATCCTGGGCAGGGATCACTTTACATTAAATGCCTCTTTCAAGCCTTTCAGTGCTTGCTCCTTTGTGATGCTCCTCCAGGCCTCTGGTACATCAGCGGGCTTGGCCTCGTATTCTTCTGCAAACTTGTCGTTGTAAGTAACCAGGATGTACTTCCAGTAATCAGAGGCCTCTATAGTGCGATCAGGAGGAATGAGCCAGTCTGGATAGAATTTGGCATAGTCTTTGTAAGGATGCAACTCCCATTGAGTTTCTGAGTTTTTGAACTCCGTTTCACTGTGGACATCTGTTGTACATATGGCTTCAGCCAGCTTCTCAGTTTGTAGATCCCCGTACCCACCCAGACCTTGAGGCCGATGCACGGCTGCATGATGTTTCTGGTGGTCTTTGCCTCCAGCCTCACAGGGAACTTTACAGAATGGACATTGGTGTCCACAGCCAAACACCCTCTTAAAGAGCTCATCCTGTGGTTTTGTTGAGAGTTTTCCCAGAGTCTCAGAGACGTCAGCTTTTTTGAATTCCTCCTGCATCTTCTCTTTTAAGTCCTCCAGTGAGATTTTTAGGCTGTTGATGAACTGCCGGCATGTGCATTGAATTTGGAATAGTGTTGCTTTTTCATCCTCCACTGAAATCGAGATGTCTTTGACCAAATACTTGCGCATGTTGTTGATGAGTGTTGGGATGCTTTCCTTGTTATCTGGCAGCAAAGTGCCATCGTCACATTTTGTGGACTTCTCTGATGCTTCTGTGATTTTCTGAACTATGTCTTGCAGAATTTCGGTTTTCAGTTTGCACAGAGTCTGGTCCTCTGTCATTATTTCCAGGACGTTCTGAAATATCCAGTTCTTCACATGTATTTCGTATTTGCAAATGTAATTGACAAAACTGTCGAAGTTTTCCTTTTGCAGCAACTCCTCCTGGATTTTGTACTGGAAAAAAGAGCGAGAACTGTACTCTGCTGAATGACAAACTTCATCCACAATCTTTGTTCCCAGAGATCTTCTGATGTACTCCTCAACAGCAGGTTTGATACAACTTGTGACATAATCAGCTGCTTTGCGTTGGGAGTCATCTCTCTTTTTGTACAAGTCAATGAAGTCTGACATGTACTGTTTCTTCTTCTCCTGTAGCTTTATTTTTGGATCTCTTTTTATTAAGTACCTTCTGTGCATGTGCTGGAATTCCCTTGAAGCAATTCCACAAATGTGGATTTTGAGGTCAGTGACAAACTTTTGCTTCCATTTCTTTCGGACTTGTTTCAAGGATTCATCAACTTTTTTTAAGAGATCTGTTGTGAAAGAGTCATGGTAATCCTCGTCGATCTTTGCTTTATCTTGCACAGTGATCGTGCAAGACTCAATCACAGTGTCTGCCAGGCGCTGCAGTTCTCTTTCTATGTCTTTTTGCATCAAGAAGTTCCCTAAACTGTTCTTTTTCACATGTTCAGTGTTTGCCTTGAACTTATTCATCCCACTTTCTTTAAGGTCTGTGATGTTCTTGAAGTCTTCAGCCACATTGAGATTTAAAAAGTGTTTCTTCAACTCTTTGAAGACTTTAGCAGATATGTCATGTTCTTTCAGGCCAGAAACATTTGCAGTGACTTCAGCCCACATCTTTTCAAACTCATCTTCCAGTTCTTCTTCAGACAGTGAGTGTTTCTTGCAGTCTTTCAGGAGTTTCATGACCTGTTCTTCGATCACTTCTCTGTGTTTTCTTTGAAGGTCCTCTGCCTCTTGTGAACTTTTTTTGTGCTCAAGTGCACAATCTAAGGAATTGTTTGCTGAATGTTGGATTTCTTTTGCCAGACCCCTGATTTGGTTGGAAAAGTCACTTTTATACTTTTCTATCAAATGAACACGTCTGTCTTTCCTTTTGTAGTAGTCCTGCAGTTTCAGCTCCATTTGTGTTTGTTGGTCTGATATTTTTCTGGAAACGTCTGACTTTTTTGATTTGACCAATTCAGTCCAATGTTGAAGCCCTTTTTCATGGTCAGCATTTGAAATTTCCATTTCAGCTTTATTTTGCCAGGAGGAGATCTCTTTTTTGAACTCCCATTCCCATTGAGTGAACTCTTTGCAAAGGTTGTCATAGGCGTTAGCCACCAGAGTGTTTCTGAAACTGAAGATGAAGTTCTCAAACTTCACTGCTCTCCAGAGACTTCTCATCCACTCTAGAAACTCTGGGATCCGGGACACATCATCTCTTTTGTCTCTTTTTACTGTTTCTAAGAGATTTCTCTTGAAATCTGCTACAGCTTCACTGTAGCCTGTGTTGACTGGAGCCATTGGTGGAGTCCCGTGCCACAGTCCTGGGATGTTCCAGTTATTTTTCTCCACATCGTAGTCCAGAATATCTGTGAATAAGAGACTGTCCTGCTTTTCCATGTAGGCTGCAATCTGGGTCATTTCATTGAGTTGGTCCAAAAGAAGTTTTCTCTCTTTTTTGGTTTTGGCGTGGGCAGAAACTCCCCCAACATTTTGGTGCACAAAGTGGCAAATTGGCTTTTTCCCAATTTCCTTCATCCTCAAGAATGCATGAGTTGCAATTTGCAAAAAGTCTTGCATTTCAGTTGAGTTCTCCATGGCAACATTGATAATCGTGACATCACTCAAACCAATGACAAAGGTTGCCAGCTGGTTGTCATGCTCATAACTTTCCTCTAGTTGTGCCAAAGAAGGAGACCGAAGACCCTCTGTGTCAATCAGAACTACAAAGTCATAGTTCAAGTGGCTTCGCATGTTTTCACCGACTCTGAGGAAGAGCATGTAGGCTCCTCTGGTGCATCTGCCACTGCTGACAGGAAACTGTACACCAAACATGGTGTTTAGGAGAGTTGACTTTCCTGTACTTTGAACTCCCAACACACTCAGCACCAACAGTCTGCTCTTTTCTCCAACCTTCCTGTGGAGCTCCATCAGCACATCTGTCACCCATCTCTGTGGGATGTTGGAGGCATCTCCATCCAGAAGCTCTAAAGGATAACCATCCAGCAGCATTTCAGCAGCCAGACCAGGGAGACGTGATATGTTGTCATTATCTTGATTTGACTGTGAGGAAAACTCATAGATGAGTCCCATCTCTCGCAGGTAATGCTCGATTCCTAATGAGCTCTCCAGCAAAGCCTGATCCAGCTCTGCAATTTCTTTTTTGTCTTTCTTGTCTTTATTGCTGTTTTCGGTCAGTTTTTGACGCAACAATGAATGTTGCATGGAAGGTTGCAAATGTGCATTCAGTTTCAGCTTCATCCACTTGAGGAAAAAATCTCTTTGCATTTTGTCACTTTTAGATAACTGTCCAATAAATATTTCCATTGCTTTGGTTGGTTTGTGTTTACAAAGTTTGTTCTTTATCGCATGTTTTTGTTTTTGCAGCTGAGATTTATATTCTTCCACCCCATGGTCACTGGCTTTTTTTAACCTACATTCTTCCTTTTCTAACTGTGATAACTGTTTCCAGTCTGCACCTTGCAGTGGAAGTTGTTGGTTCTTGTAGTCAGGTATATGACGCAGACCAATTCCTTTCACAATCTCCTCTGCAACCCTCTTCTGGTTGTCACTTGTGCATTCATCCACAAACAGACCAAGCTCAACTGCCTTGTCGGGCATGTTTTCAATTTTAGTTGTAGTGTTTACTTCTTGTAACAATTTAGCGATAGCTGTACAAAGTTTCTCTGAAAACTCTACCAGATTAACCTTTGTGGTTTTGGTCTTAGTATTTGTCTTTGGTAAACCCAACTGTTCCACAGTTTTCTTGACAGATGCCAAATCCTCTTCAGCCTTGCGGTTCAACACCAGGAACAGTTTAGATCCCACATCTTGCAGAGATGTCAGAACCTTGTGCTCATTTTCTTCAACTTTATCCAAGAATACAAAGGTAGCAGTCGAGACTTGAAACAGGAAACTGAACTGTGTGAGTGATTGAGTTAAGTCTCCTCTCAGATTTGCAAAAGCCATTGGCTTTGGGAACTTGTCAAGATTTTCTCTGCCGCTTGGAAGGTACCAGCAAACCTCCACCAATCCATTTGCCAGCTCCCTTTTTTGAGCTCCTCCTTTTGTTTCTCTGTTAATAAATGTGTTGCTTGGCTGGCCGAGGCTGAGGATTTGATTCAAACACTGAGACTTTGATAAGCTGCAGTTCTTGAGCCTCACAAAAGAGAAGAATGGTATGTCTGCCTGGACAATGTTGTTTTCAACAAAGTCGTTTGATTCAGATATGTTGTGTGGACGCCACTCTTTGACAATATCTCTCTGAGCCCACAGCATCAAGGTACACTGACTGTCACCATGGGGCAACAGCAGTGGGACAGAAAACTGGCACATAGACATTTTCAGTGCCATTTCTTGTTGTAAGAAACTGTCAGCACAAAGAAAGAGTGCGACAATGACATCAAGTGGATTTACTTTAACTGTAGAGTCATCTGCAGTATAAAGGTCGTCATCTGAGTCATCATTAGCATTGTTTGGTAGCTGAGCATAATTTCTGCATTCTGCATTGGTCTTAAAGAGTTTTCTGAGAAAACACCATGGTATGTCTTCCACTGATGAAACAGCCTCATCATACACACTGTTTTTGTTGATCTCAAGGAGAGACCGAAGAGTGAGCTTGTTGGGGTAGAATTTTTCCAGTCCAAGTTTTGTTAGCCAGCTCAACAAGGCTGTCAAAGAAATAGAGAGACAAAAATGTTTGTATTTGATTGGTTTACCAAACAGATCATGTTCAAAAGCTCTCACTGAGAAAGCAGCTGTTAGGGGTTGTCCTTGAGGCAATTGGCGCTTGTTGTGGTGGGAACCCTAGAACTTTCCAGTGGACATCAGGTACGACAGAAGCTGTCAGGCTGAGGAAGGAGACCTAACAAGCCTAGAGATCTCTTTATAGAGCTGACAGGTACTAGACAGTTAGGAGGGTTGCAGAAACCAAAAACCTCAGGGTTTGAAGAGGTTATTGAGAAGAACTTAACTGACCTCAGGTGTATTCTGGAAAACTATCAGGTGGGTCAAAGGGGAAAGTGAAGAAGGGATCAGGGTGTTCTAAATAGAGGTAGGTAGAGAACAGCTTCAATGAACTGGGAATATTATTGGGCAGCATGACAGCTGGATTCACTGAAATGTTCTCTGATGAGGGAGTAGGATCTCAATACCTTTTGCATTGTTGGGCAAATTACTTTAAAAAATGTGTCACCTGTGTGCCCCATGTGTCTGAACAACTAACGACATGCAATTTAAATGATTAAACGTAGATCAATCAACCCCTTGTACACTTGTCAGGACCTCTGACTCCAGCAAGATTATGACAGTAACTAACAAAACCGTAAAACTGGAACATCATAAAAATATTTTTGTTACTCCTTGACACTAAGCACCCTGATGGACACATGTTCTTTGTGGTCCATATCAACAGCACACACCTAATTTAAGGAAGACCACCTATCAGTAAAAATAAATTCTTTTCCTTAAATGTTTTTTCTACAGGGGACTTTTAAGGAGCTTGCTTAAGAGTTTTTAGTGAAACATTTACAGGGCCAATACAGCTTTTAAATCACCAACAGGTTGTTAATCATATGAAAGACTTGCCCATAAAACATGGTGCTCTCTAAAAATTAATACCCCATTTATTTTTTTCTTTTGCTTTAGTAGTGGAGAAATATACACCAGCTTTACTCAAAATACCCCACTCTGCTGAAGAAAGTCTCTTTGTTTGGTCATATGAAACCAAGGATGATTTTTCATATTTACTCATTTCATGTGGAGAGTAAGAATACTTCTGCGTAGGGCTGGGCGATTTGGGAAAAAATCCTATCACGAGAATTTTTTTCATATCAGTGGATATCAATTGATATCATGATATAAATCAAATTACTTTTTGTCAAGTTTATGTGTTCTGTTGCTTTTAATAAGTGAGTTATCGAGACATAAGAAAGTTATTTTGAGTAGTTTTAGTCTTTGTCAGAGGCTGATCATGACAGATGTGTTGAAGAACTTTTTTTTCACACAATTTTTTTTCAGCTAAATAACGGGTGCATATATTTAAAACTATCATTTGATATAGATAATTATTGATTAGTTTTCACAATCATGATTCATAATCCATCCATTACACCAAAAAGAGTTTTTCTTCAGTAGAATAGTCGTGTTCTGAGAAATTAAAATGTATATTTCTTCATTTTCTAAAGCAAAAAAGGATCACAGTTTTAATTTTGAGGAGCAGCGGGTTTTAATGACCAAACAAAATTATTATTACTATAATAATAATAATAATAATAATAATAATAATAATAATAATAATAATAATAATCTCCAATAATAATCTTCAGTGAAGCAAAAAGGATCCCCGCCCCATGAATGTTTCAATAAAAGACTCAAATCAAACTCCTTAAAAGTGCCAGAGGTTACAGATATTTGGTTCTGGATCAGATCAGATCAATGTTTTCTAAAGAAGTTCAGTGACATTATCGAACTTTCTATCGAACATATTCCCTTTTTATTTCGATCATGTGCCTATCGCGATAGAAATTTCTATCGTTTTATCGCCCAGCCCTATTTCTACGCATTTATAATGAATGTGAATTTGTCTAAGTCTAAGAGCATTAATGTGTTGAAATAGACTCAATCAAGTGTACCTGTTGGCCCTTCCCCTTCCATGTTCTGTGTCGGTGTGGTTTGACCTTTCCTTGAACACTCTTGTGCTCTTTAACCTAAAAGCAACAACAAAAATCATTAATTCATTTACACCAGGGTTATTCAACAAGAATTCATCAAGGTCCAGTCAGAGAAAATAGAAAATTATGAAGCCCAGAGCATCATTTCTACACATAGATGCACGTGTGCACACACCCACAGGCACGCACATGCACACGCGCACACACACCCACACACACACACACCCACACACACACACACACACACACACACACATACACACACACACACACACACACACAGGCACCTCCCCTGCCTATCAGCCAATCATATGCATGCTCACGTACAGATTACTGTCATGGCTATTAGGGATGACTGATAGACTGATAGCCTGTCATGAAACATTATTATCAGTCCAACTTATTTGCAAAAATTAGGGTAAATTCAGTGACTGCTATAAAAATGTATTTTTATTAAACTTTAACTTTCTGTACTGAACATAACAGTAAAAAACACGTCACCCGATCCAAGTAGTGAGACAAAATTTTGTATTTTGACATGGAAAATGATTTATATTAATTTCAAACTGTTCATTTTAAGTATTATTGAACAATATTTCAGTGATGCAGTATTACTAAAATTTTCAGGCTCAGGGCTCTGCACCTCTGCAAATGGCATTTATCTGAATACTTGTTTTTACTGGCAACTGGTAATTATTTTCCCCTTGTTACAGTGGAAGTGTTTTGTTTTTTTAAAGGCATAGAGAAAATAGCTTTCAGATGCCCATGAAGTCTTCAATGATTTATCAAGAAACAATTATCTGAATATTTGAAAGTGGCCTGGGCAGGGTTCATTTGCCACTTGTTGCATTATTATTTTTGTGACCTTACATTTACTCATTGACTTTTGATTTCATGCCTCCATATTATTCTGCCATATATATACTGTGAAACATTTGGTTCAAGCTGTGATAAATCTAAATCAGACTTTTCAAATCATCAAACAAATAAAATGGAATGATACTCAAACAACTTTTTCATTATTTTACATGGTTTTAGTTGACATTTACCTTCAAGCTTCTCTTCATGTTTTCATTGTCAGCGTGTTCAGACACGATGTCCTGGCAGTGCTGTCAAACCTACATGAGGAAAAATAAATAATATGTAATATGATACCTTTATTTTCATAAACAGATACAAAAAAAGATTTTGGCAAACTCACCTGATCTTGATCAGCAGATTCTAAGGCTGTCCCTGTCAGCTGTGTTTTTATACTGCGCTGAAATCGAAAGCATTTGATAATAACAGGTTTTATTATGTTGTTTAATCAGAGAGTTTCGACATGTGATAGCTAGCATTCTTCCTATTGTTCCCAGCAGATAACTGATGCCCTGAAGGGTGGAGCCGAAACATGCTTCAGTACTTCATACTTCAAACAGTTTTACAGGGACTATAATTTGCATTTTCCAGTTTCAAAAAATGTATTAAAAATACCTCTTTTAGACCTTCAATTTGTCATTGACCAATGAGCAAAAGGGGGGGACGATTTAATCTTACGTTCACTTCTACAAGTCAACCACCAGCTACCTGGATATTGTTGGTTATACTAAAAGGACTCTGCTGGTGACTTCTGTCTCTGAGCCTAGGGTCTGGTTGTAGTTTGGGGATTCTTCCCCATCTGCTGTTTACTTTGTAGTTTATACAGTTGTGCTTAATAAGCTAAGATACCCTGGCAGAATTCATGATTTCTTGGCCATTTTTCAGAGATTATGAATAATCACAAAAACTTTACTTCCACTCATGGTTTGAGGTTGAGTGAAGCCATTTATTAGCAAAAAACTGTTAATTGGCATCCTTAAGTTCTCGGATATCTTTTTATATTCATTTACGGTAAGACAGTTGGATTACCTTTTCATGCAGATCCTTTGACAATTCTTTTGCTTTCTCCATGACTCAGAAACCAGAAACTTTAACGCAGCACTGAGTGAAAAATGCACGTGTCTGTCAGGAGCTCAGAAACTCACTGACTTTTTATACACACACTGAATACACGTAAAAAGATCTCAGGTGAGGATGGTTACCTTTAGGAGACATCCAAACACATTTGTGTTGACTTGTGTTCGTGTTATCAGGACAAAATCATCAGAGGATGTAAAGTTTTGATCAGGGTCATTTTGAAAGTTTCTGTTGTCATTATGATTTAAAAAGAGTAAACTCAGTTGTTTGTTAATAAATGTCTTCACCCAACCACTAACCATGAGTGAAAGAGACGTTTTTGTGTTTTCATTCATATTCTCTGAAAAATGGCCAAGAAAGCATGAATTCTGCCAGGGTATTTAAACTTCTGAACACAACTGTAAGTATTGATCTCATCACAAAAGTGTTGATCAAAACCATTGGTATTGATATTTCAGATGAATCCACCCAACACTAGTTTAAATGACACACTGCCCACTGAAATCAGTGTAGATTTTGTCACCACTGTCCCATGCAGTAAAAAATATGCAACATTTTGTGATTGTCATGATGCAGATCTATGAATCTATAAATATTTCATATAATAAAACATACAAATGGAATCAAAATCCATAATAACTCAAGTTCACCCTCTTAAAACCTACACCCAGGTTGGTTTAACAGAAAATGGAACAGAAATGTGTTATCTTAAACACAATTTCCTGTGAGGGATGTGTTTAAGATAACACAAATTGAGGCTAAAAAGAGGTGTTTGCCAATTTTTCACCCTGTTTTATTCATATGCCAGGTTTAGACAAGACCATGGACATTCAGCAGCTGATCCTGGGGCTGTTTGTTACAGCTTTGTTTTATTTTTTTCTGCTCTGAAAGTGAAAGCATTTTATTCCCCTGTTAAACAGGTTTTGCAGTTTTGTCCAACCACATAGTTTCTATGTTGTTTACGAAACGTTTCTCGATAGTGTTACCAACACCTATATGTTTCCCTGAGGTATGGGGCGGTAATATAATGCTGTATATATAGTGGCGGTAAAAAAAAGTTTGAAAATGTCTCCAGTACTTTGTTTTACATCTACCTAAAACTGCATTCACACACTCATTTGAAAAATCATACATTTGTGTGTGCGTATAAAAGGTAAAATGGTCTGAGTCAAGGTGCTTGGATTTGCAAATCACAGAAAAGCTAACAGCAAAAGTGCTGAGACAAGTGTAGAAAGCATGTGAAAAGCCAGAGTCAAATTCACATGAATGTTTAATGTTATTTTAGAAAACTTTGTCTTACAGAGAGGAATAAAGAAACCAACAAACTGAATAAACACCTATTCATTCTCTACACTGGAGCTTTCAGATATTTTTCTGATTTTGATGGCAAACTAAATGGTAAAGAGCCATCACCAAATTATAAACCCATGTAGTTTGTCATTGGCAGGGCTTATTTGCCGCTTGTCTTTGCTTTTATTATATTTATGCTGACACACAGATTTTTTTTTCTGTTTTGGGGGTCCTTTGTATTTCATCACATAAGTTTGTCCGTCACATCTGAGCTTGATTAGGCATAGATTCTGAAGCTGTCCTTGTCAGCTGTGTTTTTGAACTGCTCTGAAACTGAAAACATTTCATTGCAGTTTTTATAGCGTTGTTTAATCAGAGGGTTTTGACATACTTATAAAGACATTCTTCACATTTTTACCAGCACACAAATGATACCTTGAAGGGTGGAGCAGAAACATTCTTCAGTCGCTGTAAAAAGTGATAAACTAGTTTTACAGGGAGTCAAAATTGTTTGCACAGTCTTTAACAAAATGAAAAAACAAACAAACATGCTCTGATTGATTATGGAGCATGTTGGAAGTTAATTCTGTGAGAACCTTTTAAGGCAGATCAATCTGAAACATCGATATATACTGATACCAACGTTTGTTTCATTATTAATAGATACTTGTGTGATAAAATTGATACTTAAGTTTTGTTTCCCTATGTGGGATACTCTCTCTTACTTTGCTGATGTGCACTCTGCCCCTCTGCTCAACTGTGAGTGCTGTGGCTTAGTTGTGTCACTTACGGCGCAGTCACACTGGCCAGGTAAACTGTCATACTCGAGCATGATTCATTTCATTTTATTAACCGAGACCAAATGTCAAAACAAGATAACAAGTCTGATCTCATCTTAACCCATTGTGACTATAGACTTTTGCTGCAAGACGCAAGGGCCAGGGCAAGGAAAAACTTCCCTTCAAGGGCAGAACTAGACTCGTGTTGGAAAAACATCTGCCTTGTCTGTGTTGGGGTTAAAGAGAGAGAGACAGAGTTAGAAAGAGAACAAAAGAAAAACAGACTCAAAGAGACAAACAGTCCGCAGTGATCACATGCTTCAATCTTTTTAATGACAGCCATTTGGAATCATCTCAGATGTTTTCACCATGGTTACGTGTTCAAAATTTAGTGTATTTTAATGATTATGGTGATGCAGGTCTTTGGACCTGATATTTCATTAAATAAAACATGCACATGAAATCAAAGTTGATCATGACTTCAGTTCATCCTCTCAAAACCAACAATGTCTAAATTGCGCATACTGAAGCAAAAGAAACTTTTTTTTTTACCCGTAAACACATTTTCTCATAAAGTCTGTGTTTGATAAAACAGAAACTATAGGTGAAAAGAGGTTTTTGCCGGTTTCACATCCTGTTTATTTTTTGCAAAAGCCAGGTTTATAAATAACTCCAAACTGTGCAGCAGTTGGTCCTTAGGCTGTTTGTGCTGCTCTTTGTTTTAACCCGCTCTGAAATGGAAAGCATTTTATACACCTGAATAACGGGTTTTACATTTTTGTTTAACCACAAAGTTTCAACATACTTACAAGACATTTCCACAGTATCATGCCACATTTGGGAGTGGAGATTTGTTGCATGATTTTCAGATCCCCTTCGACCCCTGAATACAGTAAAAACGCACATTTCAGAGTGGCCTTTTTGTAATCAGCCTGAGGCACACCTGTACAATAATCATGCTGTCAAATCAGCTTTTTGATATGCCATACCTGTGAGGTGGGTGGTCTATAAAAGAAGTACTCAGTAACACAAATTTGTGAACAATATTCAAGAGACAGATCGTCTGTGTGCTTAGCAAAAATCCCAAGTTTTTGAGTTCAGCACATGAAAATGGGACTAAAACTTACCTGTTGTATATACAGTATACTCATTCAGACAGTGTGAATGTGAAACTGTTTTCTTCATCAACTTCTGCTTGACTTAACTTGCCGTAAATGTTGTATCACAGGAGGCAAAAGTGGGAGTCAGTATGATATCTAAGCCAAGCTTTACTCGGGTATCTGTGATTGGAAATATTTTTGGTGTGCAAGTGTTTTTCCCATTTTTCAGGTGAACTGAGGTTTGCTTTAATCAGAAACAAGACTTAAAGAAAAAAGATAACTCCACAACAACAAGTCACTGAACTTGGTGTGGACGCTGTTCGGCAAAAGATCCACTAGATGGCAGTATCTCACAAAATGTGTGAAAGCAGCACACACACAAACACACACACAAAAGTCCCTTTCTCTGACATTAAACTTTGTGACTTTAAAAAAACCTTACTGAGAGATCAGAATCTAAGAACCAGTCCAGACTGACTCTGACACATGAACAGAAAAAGTAGATGGAGTGTGAGGTTGCATATTGAGAGCGGTGTTAGTAATTATAGTCTTTTGCCAATTTAATTGCTGTGCTGTAATCTAAATGAGTTTACAGACGAACACTTGAAATTAGCAGTTTCATAATAACCACAGAACTGCACGCATCCCTCTGCATCCCCCACTTAATTACCTCCAATTTGTCTCCGGGAGAGTTTCTGTTTTACTGCAGTGTAGCAGGCAGCGATTAGGACAACGCACTTTGTTTTCTATTCATTTCAGTTCTTCTGTTTTAGCCATGAACACACAAACTAAAGCAACCACTGAATGAGACGATGATGGGCTGAGATTACTGAGATTTTGGTTACTTTAGTTTATGGCTGGTGTTTTGGAGGAGACTGTAATGCAGTGAGGAGAAATTATGGATAAAATGAATTATGGTTTGGCTCTGAATCGAATTATCCCTGCAGCTACAGAAGTTTTATCATTACTTCATATCACTACTCTTTCTCAAGGTGATGTAAAAATTTCATTGTCACAAATACACAACTTCATAATTTGCCTTATTAGAGCCTAATTTTAACAATGACTAGAAATGTAACAATAAAAAAATGTGACAATACCTCAAATGTAATCACTGGTCGATAATGTAACATGTGCTAAGCTCAAAATGTATTAATTTTTTTAAACATTTAGGTTCAGCACTTATGTCAAATTTTTTAACTGTGACAGCATTGGGTTTTATTACAGTTTTTCTATCACATTTCAGGTTGTTTATAATAATGATAATAGCAACAATAATAACGATAACTTTATTTGTTTAGCACCTTTAAAAACATTGGTTTACAAAGTGCTTTTACAGCGGAGTCAATGACAAAAAAACAAACAGACAGTAAATAAAAAACCCAGTCAAGAAAAAAAACTTCAGATTAAACAATATATAAAAACCCAGAAAAAAAAGAAGAACAAAACCCAGGCAGTACAAGAACCCTACAGTATAGACTGAGACCATGAAAACTTGGGGTAAGAAGGAGTTAAAAAGGAAAAAGAAACAGTAAAAGAGGTTAAAAAAAACCCAAACATTGTAAATAAAACAGTCGATAAATCAGTAAAGGAAGACATTTGTGAAGATGATTACCGTAAAAGACACAAGTTACAGTAAGAATAATGAGTGACTCAAAAAAGTGCAGTTCATTAAAACAATTAAAGTAAGCTGGTAGAAATCATATGAAAATAATAATGAATAAATATGGATACAACACACGATGAAGCAGTCATTAAATGTGGAAGAGAATTAAAACAGGGGGAAGTGAAACAATAAAATAAGTAAATCGACAATATATACAACAGATCACAATGAGAAGATAGTAAGATACTAAGAAGAAGAAAATTAATTATAAGACGACAACAGTGATTTACATTTCAGGTCATTGCTACACATTGGGCTGTAACATGCCCTCTTAAGGCCCAAGGACTTTTGTTCGAGTATCTTAATTATGAACCCCTTATTATTTTCATTCATTACTTTATAATTAAAATTAGGAATCAGTAGGAATGGTGGACCTTTCATCATAGGCCTTGTTGACTCCTTTCCAAATGTGATTTTGTTCCAGACGTTTTGAGGCTTGTCATTATGATTTTAAATGAGTAAACTCAGATGTTTGTTTATAAATGGCCTCAACCAACAACTAACTATGAGTGACAGAAAAGTTTCTGTGTTGTTATTCATTTTCCGCGCATGTAAAAATCCGATCAGCATGCAAAAAGACTACACTCTGCACACTCACTGCCACTTTCTGTATCATAATTTTATTCCTTTTTACCAGGAGTGAAACACAGAAAAGAACAAAACTTGTCACAGACTCATAGATGTAAAAATAAATACAGATTTGTACCTGAAGTTGTTCCTCTACAGCTCGTAGCTCCCTCTGAGTTACAGCCAACTTAGCGTCCAGTTCCTCTCCCTGCTGCAGCCGGTGATGAAGCTCCTTCTTCAGGGGCCTCAGGGCCTCGTCCTGCTGCCGGGGGCCCGTCTCAGAGCTCTGTCTTTGGGCTCTGACTTTGAGGTCCTGTTCCAGCTGTGCAGAGCGGGCGTGGAGCTCCGTGATCTTAAAGCTGTGATCGTCCATGGACAGCTGTATCTCATGAAGACGCCTGTGCATGTCTGAGGAAGAGTGTTAGCATTCCTTAGAGATGTTTTAGTGAGAAGATACTCATCAGAAATCTAGAGAATGAAAACTATGGAGGTCAAACCACCTTAGTTAACTGATTAAAAGACTTACCTCGTTCTCTGTCGATCTCTTCCTGTAATAATCGATCCCAGTCCTCGCTGGTTTAGCTCTGCCTGGTTTAAACTCGGCCTCCTCTCCAGCTCCTCCGTTTTTTGTCTTTCCTTTTTAGTTTTCTTTGTATTTAGAGCCTGTTGCTACTTTTTAATGCTCAATGTGTTGGTCACGGACGCCAAAGCGGTTATGTTTGCGTTAATGTTTTTACTCTTTTGTTTCTGAATGTGTGCAGAGATCTTGTGTGTAACTAGGTCGCAATGTTTACAGACAAGATTGCAGCTGGTAGCAACCTTTATCATGTTGATGTTAATCGCTGCTATACATGGCTAATGGAGCTAAACTAAACTGTTCTCGATACCCATCCCCAACCCAAGATACAGGAGAGTGAGACTGAACAGAGTGGTGAAGAAGTCCAGCTCAGTCCTAGACCCAGTGGAGGTGGAGACACTTTGAAAGATGATGGCCAAGCTGTTGTGTCTGATAAACAGATTTTCCGAATTGACTCTCATTGTGTTATTCTTTGTTTTATCATTTTTTGTGCTATGGACTTTCTTGTATTGCTCTGAATTGCTTACTCTGAATTTCCCTTTGGGGATTCATACAGCACATTCTTTTTTATTCCATTGTATCCTTTGTGTGTGAGCAGCTGAATATCTTTCTCCTCTTCTTTCATTTCCAGGTTTTTCCTCATAATGAGAAGCAGTAGCTTGTGTGCAGGAAGAGGGAGAAGATTTGAGATGCTGGAGACGTGATGCTATCAAAGACCCATTTTCAATATATTTTTACGAAATAAGAGAAAAAGAATCATGTATTTATTGTGAATATGTTTGTTTATGTTCAAATTTTCAGTTTATCTTGTAAAATTTCTTGATTGAAGTGTTTTTTCTTCACGCAACTTCTAAAATTGAATTCTGTGTTTGTGTTTTTCTTTTGCTTTAACTTTTCTCTCTCACATCACATGCAGCGAATGGGGAATAAATTCAGATATTGAAAGTTCAAATTATCCCATAAAAATCGGCTCAAGCACTTACTCTCAGGGCATTTTCGACCATCTTATATATTCAAAAATAGCCATTTTATACAGGGAGTGCAGACATTTTTCTGCAAATTTAGGTTTCACTTAAAGTATCATGTGATGTTAATTCATTCTTTTTTGAGTCAGTTACTGCAAAACTTCTTTTTCTAAAATTCACATTCAAATTTCCACAGCTGTTACTTACAGTACTCTCGTGAAATGATCAATACTCCCTCCACTCCTTCTTCAAAAGATAAAAAGATGCTCAGTGATGTCACTTTCACAGTTAAACCAGGCTCCTCCCTCTGTGAGTAGAAAATTTCAAAATAAGAGGAGTGGCTCCTGCCTTTGCTCCACTCCCTCTCCATATCTCTTCACATTCCACTCACTACACACACACACACACACACACACACACACACTCTGGAAGTTTTGTGGAAAGGCATTTGTCAGCAGGTGTCACTGTATGATGATACTTTTGCAGTAAAGTACACCATTATCTCTTTAAAACAGTTATGCGAGGGATTACCTGCACATATTCTCTAAATTAATTTTTTTGGCTTATCATTTCACACCCAACCACTTGTTCCTATCAAACCTTGAATACTTTGGTCCAAACAGTGTGGAAAAGTAAAAAAATGCTCATTTAAAACCTCATACAATATATTAAGACCAACAGAAACTAAAATGGTCAAAGCCAGCCTCTGCAGTGATGACAAATGGTTTTGTATTACATTTTATGTGGTTAAGAGTCAAATACAAACTACAGAGAAGATACTGAATTGATTTGTGTTATTCTGTTTTTTATTTTTTTCCTGTTTGATCTGTTCTTATTCTAACAACAGATTTTGTTTAGACAGCATTTTGTGCTGTTAGGCAGGGTTTATTGAAGAGTCATGTGTTTAGAGCGCCCTCTTATGGTTTCCTTAGTAGTAAGCAATTTGGTACAAAAGTCCAGACTTCATGCCCCTCAAAGTATCATGTGTAAACCAACTTTTTGAGTCTTTTTTTTGTCAGACTGTAGGGTATAAAAAAGTGGTTGCATGGAACAAGTGATTATAGATTGATAGAATGTACAGATTGTGAATTTCTTGTCATGTTGACTGAACATTGGAATAAAATACATTATCAGGGCCTGAGCCTGCTAATCGCAGATGCAGCAAAGGTCATCTTATTCTTTTTAGTTTTCAAATTATATAAATATGAGTAATTAAGACACACAGTTCTGTGCTTAACATGATGCACAGAGCCAAAGCAAGAAATCAGTGTATCTGTACATTGGAGAAAACTGACAATATAAAGTAATAATCGAAGAATGGGGCAGTATGATATTTAGTATACCAGACAATAACTTATTTCTCAGGTTTGTAGCCTCCAAATTTCCTTTTATTCAGAGATATACCTTGTAAGCTTGAATTCACTAAATTACACTATTATGTAAAAACTAGCTGTTTGTAATGTGAATCAGACAGTGTCTCAGACTGAAGCATTCAAGCAGTAGATACTTGAGTTATTGAGATCTTAACCAAAGCTCCTAAAAAACAGATACGCCAAAGACAGATAAGCAAGGGCACTGAAGATGTCCAAGATTATATTCAGTTTCTGTGTGTGGTTCATTAAGTGAATAATGTGCTGTTAAATGCGCATATGTCTCATAGTAAAACTTAAAAAAAAGGCTTTGAGAAATGTAGTTGTTATGAGCTTTATTTACGTTTATAACATGTTTCATTTGACAGAATTGACTTTGAGTATTTCTTTCACTTAATTAAACACAGACATCTTTGTTTTTTCTGTCTGTTCATATCTATCACTGTTATCACTGGTCATCCTGAATAAAAAAATAAAAAAACCCCACATTTTTCATCAGAAAAATCAAACACAAACTTAAATCAAATTTTTTTGACAAACATGACAGCAGGCAGCACTTTTCTTGAACTCCGTTACATCATCATAGGTCTGAAAAAAGACTGCATTATCCATTTTTTTTGGCTTCTTCAGAAAACTTAGAAAATGATAACAAAACTTAGATTAACACAACACATTTTCTACTTAATCTTAATGCACCTTGCAGCATGTTTTTCCTTTACAGAATCTTCAGAGCGTCCTCTTCAATTCTTTGAACAGAGAAAAAAATAAACAAAACATCACATCTTCAACAACAGAATTTCATTAAAACACATTGAGACCTTCTAGAAAAACATCTCATGCTTTTCACTTGATTTTTTTTGAGTGTTTTCATCATTTCACTATGCATACCAGTCATAATGCATATGACAAAATGACATAAAAAACAAAGACAGACAGAATAAACACAAGAACATCTTGTTCATGCTGTCTTTAAGTACATGGTCATCATTGAAATCTCAAAAAGGAAAGCAAAAACTCATTGTTTTTCTTTCTAATTTGACTCAGTGGTTTTCTTTATGATCAGACTTTCCAGGTGCTGTATGAATCTGTTATTCCTCTTCTTCTTTTGAATAATTGTACACTTCTTGTTTTTTCATCAATCTTCGTCAAGATTTTACAGTGTTTATTTTACATTAAAAGCCTCTTTCAAGCCTTTCAGTGCTTGCTCCTTTGTGATACTCCTCCAGGCCTCTGGTACATCAGCAGGCTTGGCCTTGTATTTTTCAGCAAACCTGTCGTTGTAAGTAACCAGAACATACTTCCAGTAATCAGAGGCCTCTATAGTGCTATCAGGAGGAATGTGCCAGTCTGGATAGAATTTGGCGTAGTCTTTGTAAGGATGCCACTCCCATTGAGTTTCTTCACTACTGAATGTGTTTTCACTGTGAACATCTGTTGTACACAGGCTTTCAACCAGCTTTTCAGAGTTTTCTTCCCTGTACTCACCCAGACCTTGAGGCCGATGCACAGCTGCATGATGTTTCTGGTGTTCTTTGCCTCCAGCCTCACAGGGAACTTTACAAAATGGACATTGGTGTCCACAGCCAAAGACCCTCTTAAAGAGCTCATCCTGTGGTTTGGTGGGGAGTTTTCCCAGAGTCTCAGAGACGTCAGCTTTTTTGAATTCCTCCTGCAACTCTCTTTTTAAGACCTCCAGTGAGATTTTGAGACTGTGAATGAACTGCTGGCATGTGCATTGGATTTGGAAAAGTATTGCTTTTTCATCCTCCACTGAAATCGAGATGTCTTTGACCAAATACTTGCGCATGTTGTTGATGAGTTTTGGGATGCTTTCCTTGTTATCTGGCAGCAAAGTGCCATCGTCACATTTTGTGGACTTCTCTAATGCTTCTGTGATTTTGTTGACTATGTCCTGCATAGTTTTACTCTTCAGTTTGCAAAGTGTCTGATCCTCTGATATTCCTTGCAGGACGTGCTGAAATATCCAATCCTTTACATGTATTTCGTACATCTGAATGTACTTGACAAAACTGTCAAAGTCTTCCTTTTGCAACAACTCCTTCTGGATGTTGTACTGGAAAAAGGAGCGAGAACTGTAGTCTACTGAATGACCGCTTGTCAAGATTTCATCCACAATCTTCACTCCCAGAGATCGACTGATGTACTCCTCAACAGCAGGTTTGATACAACCTTTGACATAAGCATCTGCTTTGCGTTGGCAGTGGTCTCTTTTTCTGAAGAAATCGATAAAGTCTGACATGTACTGCTTCTTCTTCTCTTCCAGCTTAAGTTTTGGATCCCTTTTAATCAGATAATTCCTGTGCATGTGCTGAAACTCTCTTGAAGCGATTCCACAAATGTGAATTTTCAGGTCAGTGACAAACTTAGGCTTGCATTTCTTTTGCATTTGTTTCAAGGAATTATCAACTTTTTCCAAGAGCTCATTTGTGAAAGAGTCATGGTAATCTGCATCAGTGTTTGTTTTGCCATGCACAGTGTTTTTGCAAGACTCAATCACAGTGTCTGCCAGGCTCTGCAGTTCTGTTTTTATATGTTTCTGCCGAAAGATATTCAGATTCAGAATTCCTTTTTTCACATGTTCAGGTTTTGCCTTGAATGGATCCTTCCCAATTTCTTTCAGGTCTGTGATGTTCTCTAAGTCCTCAGCCACATTGAGATTTAAGAAATGTTTCTTCAATTGGTTAAGGACTTTAGAAGATATGTCTTGTTGTTTTAGGCCAGATACATTTGCAGTGAACTCAACCCACATCTTTTCAAACTCATGTTCCAGTTCTTCTTCAGACAGTGAGTGTTTCTTGCAGTCTTTCAGGAGTTTCATGACCTGTTCTTCGATCACTTCTCTGTGTTTTCTTTGAAGGTCTTCTGCCTCTCGAGAACTTTTTTTGTGCTCAAGTGCATAATCCAAGTCATTGTTTGCTGAATGTTGGATTTCTTTTGCTAGACTCTTGATTTGGTTGGAAAAGTCACTTTTGTGTTTTTCTATCAGATTTACGTTTCTGTCTTTCCTTTTGTAGTAGTCCCTCAGTTTCTGCTCCATTTGTGTTTGTAGGTCTGATATTTTTCTGGATAGCTGTGACTTTTTTGTTTTGAGCAATTCAGTCCAATTTTGAAGCCCTGCTTCACTGTCAGCATTTGAAATTTCTACTGCAGCTGTATTTTGCCATGAGAGGATCTCTTTTTTGAACTCCCATTCCCAATCACTGAACTCTTTGCAAAGGTTGTCATAGGCTTTAGCCACCAGAGTGTTTCTGAAACTAAAGATGAAGTTCTCAAACTTCACTGATCTCCAGAGACTTCTCATCCACTCTAGAAACTGTGGAATCCGGGACACTTCATCTCTTTTGTCTCTTTTTACTGTTTCTAAGAGATTTCTCTTGAATTCTGCGACAGCTTCACTGTAGCCTGTGTTGACTGGAGCCATTGGTGGAGTCCCGTGCCACAGTCCTGGGATGTACCAGTTATTTTTCTCCACATCGTAGTCCATCATGTCGGTGAATAAGAGGCTTTCCTGCTTTTCCATTTCAGCTGCAATCTGGGTCATTTCATTGAGTTGATCCAAAAGATGTTGTCTCTCTGTTTTAGTTTTTGCGTGGGCAGAAACTCCTCCAACATTTTGGTGCACAAAGTGACAAATTGGCTTTTTCCCAATTTCCTTCATCCTCAAGAATGCATGAGTAGCAATTTGCAGAACATCTTTCATTTCAGTTGAGTTCTCCATGGCAACATTGATAACAGTTACATCACTCAAACCAATGACAAAGGTTGCCAGCTGGTTGTCATGTTCGTAGCTGTCTTCTAGTTGTGCCAATTGAGGTGATTTTAGACCCTCTGTGTCAATGAGAACTATAAAGTCATAGTTCAACTGGCTTCGCATGTTTTCACCTACTCTGAGGAAGAGCATGTAGGCTCCTCTGGTGCATCTGCCACTGCTGACAGGAAACTGTACACCAAACATGGTGTTGAGGAGAGTTGACTTTCCTGTACTTTGAACTCCCAACACAGTCAGCACCAACAGTCTGCTCTTTTCTCCAACCTTCCTGTGGAGCTCCATCAGCACATCTGTCACCCATCTCTGTGGGATGTTGGAGGCATCTCCATCCAGAAGCTCTAAAGGATAACCATCCAGCAGCATTTCAGCAGCCAGACCAGGGAGATGAGAAAATGTGTCACCAGTGTGTGGTGACTTTGAGGAAAACTCATAGATGAGTCCCATCTCTCTCATGTAATGCTCGATTCCTAAGGAGCTCTCCAGCAAAGCCTGATCCAGCTCTGCAATCTCTGTTTTGTCTTTCTTGTCTTTCTTGTTGTTTTGAGTTAGTTTTTGACGTAGCAATGAATGTTGCATGGAATGCTGTAAATGTGCATTCAGTTTCAGTTTCATCCACTTCAGGAAAAAATCTCTTTGCATTTTGTCACTTTTAGATAGCTGTTCAATATATTTTTTCATTCCTGTAGATGTTTTGTTTTCACAAAGTTTTTTCATAATCTCTTGTTTTTGTTTTTGCAGCTGAGATTTGTATTCTTCCAATCCATGATCACCAGGGTTTTTTAACCTACATTCTTCCTTTTCTAACTGTGATAACTGTTTCCAGTCTGCACCTTGCAGTGGAAGTTGTTGGTTCTTGTAGTCTGGTATTGGACGCAGACCAATTCCTTTCACAATCTCCTCTGCAACCCTCTTCTGGTCATCACTTGTGCATTCATCCACAGACAGACCAAGTTCAACTGCCTTGTTGAGCACATTTTCAATTTTTGTTGTTGTTTTTACGTTTTGTAACAAGTTATTGATAGTTGTGCAAAGTTTCTCTGAAAACTCTTCAATGTTTGCCTGTGGGTTTTTGATTTCAACATTTGTCCTTGGTAAAGCTAGCTGTTCCAATGTTTTCTTGACAGATGCCAAATCCTCTTTAGCTTTAGGGTTCACAACCAGGAACAGTTTAGATCCCACATCTTGGAGAGATGTCAGAACCTTGTGCTCATTTTCTTCCACTTTATCCAAGAATACAAAGATAGCAGTCGAGACTTGAAACAGGAAACTGAACTGTGTGAGCGATTGAGTTAAGTCTCCTCTCAGATTGGCACAAGCCATTGGTTTTGGGAATTTGTCAAGATTTTCTCTGCCGCTTGGAAGGTACCAGCAAACCTCCACCAACCCATTTGCCAGTTGTCTTTCTAGAGCACCTCCTTTCATCTCTCTGTTAATGAACACATTGCTGGACTGACCGAGGCTGAAGATTTGATTCAAACACTGGGACTTGGATAAGCTGCTGTTCTTGAGCCTCACAAAAGAGAAGAATGGTATGTCTGCTTGGACAATGTTGTTTGCAACAAAGCCTTTTGATTTAGATACATCATGTGGACACCACTCTTTGACGATGTCTCTCAGAGCCCACAGCATCAGGGTGCCCTGACTGTTGTTGCCATGTGGCAACAGCAGTGGGACAGAAAACTGGCACATAGACATCTTCAGAGCCATTTCTTGCTGTAAGAAGCTGTCAGCACAAAGAAAGAGTGCTACAATGAGATCAAGTGGATTTACCTTGTCTGCAGAGTCATCTGCATTACAAAAGTATTTGTCAAAGTCAAAGTCATCATTTGCTTCCTTATCATTGTCTTTGTTAGTTAATTGAATACAGTTCCTGCATTCTGCATTGATTTTGAAGAGTTTTCTTAGAAAGCACCATGGTATGTCCTCCGCTGAGGAAATGTCGCACACACTGTTTTCGTTGATCTCCAGGAGAGACTGAAGAGTGAGCTTGTTGGGGAAGAATTTTTCCAGTCCGAGTTTGGAGAGAAAGTTGATCAGGGCTGTTAAAATAGGGAGAAAGAGATTTTAACAGCAAGTCTTTATGCTGATTGAGTTGATTCTAGATAGGGATATGCTGATCTAACTTTTAACGCCTGATCCCATACTGAGGCAATACCAGAATTAATTCAATAATCAGTTATCCTTAGTTTTAGGATGAGATGGAGTAAGTTCTTCGGGAAGCATTAGGTTTTTTTCAATTTGATTTTAACAAAAGAGCGCTATGGATATCTGATCTAGTTTTTTGATTCTGTACTAGTCTGAGACCTGATTGTGCCTGATTTGATTGGTGCATTCCTAATTTTAAAATACTCCTGTTGGTAAATATTGCCACACTACTGATAGATACTTTTGTACTTATCAGTTTCGTCAGTGGTTATTTCCTACTTCCAGTCAGCATTCTACAGAACTATGACAATAGTATAAGTTTTGTTGTGTAACATAATTGGTACATCAAAAACATCTCACAGTTTTTATCCGGACACATCCTCTATTATAGAAAAAATGTTTAATTTATTTTTGGGTGAGGTGTGGATTAGAGCTGGGGGTTACACTAAATATACTCGATGTATCGCTGATATTTGAACCTGAGGTGTATAAATTACTATACAGTGACCATGAAATATACATTTTCATATAAACGCTTTAAAGCGCTGGTATGTAATCCTCTTAGTCGTTTCACTTCTCTCACTCTTTGCTGGTGCTCCTCTCACTGGAAGAGCAGGAAAATTTGCAATTGTGTTTTTTGGCTTGTTCTGTCCAGTGTACTAGCTTATAGGGATGTAACGGTTACCGGTGTAACAGTAAACATAGGTAAAAACGCAGACGGTAACAATAACCGGCGTCATGTCAAAAACCGTGTTTTCCCAGCTGGATCAGAATCTCCAAAACAAGCCACGCAGGCGCACTGTGTAGCCTACATTCTCCATTTAAATTTTTGAGTTAAGAAATTGAATCATGGTGGCAGGTGGAGACTACAGCGTTCAGGACATTTATTATCCCTCTAACCCCCAATTCACACAAAGAGCGTCTGCGCCACTGAACGTCAGCGCCATGCGCTATGCTGCACTTGCGCTACTCCGCTCTTTTCAATCAGAGCCATCAGAGCGTTCACACAGCTCGCGCTGCAGAGCCTCTGCTCCGTGAGACACTGACAGCAGCTTACAACTGTTTTACTGTGAGTCGTTTTTTTGCCGAATGTGCCGGAAAAATGCGTCATTCTCTGCAGAGCAGATCATACTGAACAGGAAAAAGATATATAACGAACAAAGTATCCTGTCATTTCAAAATAAACACTGTGCTCTTCCTCTCATCTTGAGAGAGGAGAACTCCCAAAATACAGCCAGACACCAGGCTCAGAGACAAGGTTAGTAATAGAGTCCTTTCAGTATGACCAACAATATCCACGTAGATTATTTATGGAAATGAAAGTAAGACTGAGTCACCTTTAACTTTAGCTCATGTTATCTTCAAAGTGTCATTGGTCTTTATGGTTATCATTTTAGAAATGTATTGAGACAGTCGTATGAAATATTTAGCCTGATTAATAAATCTAAATGAATTATTGCACAGGAACTAAAGCTTTGGAACTTCAGAAGGTTTGGTTTGAAATAGAAGGTTTGTTCAACTTCACTTGGGGGAAAACTTTAAAGGAGAATTTCAATTTTCCGTTTTTTTGCTGCAAATTTTAGAAATCCAACTGAAGTCTGCTTGAATCATTATACTGGTGTCATCATATCGATCAAAGGGTTGAATTTAACATGTACATCATGATTTAGAGAAGAAATCAGAATATTGAGATAAATATCATGTATCATGGTACAGCAAAAAATATCAAAGTATTTGTTTTTGGCCATATTGTGCAGCACCAGTGTGGATGTATGTCAAATGGAATAAATTGAATCTGACTTTTGAATGTCAGCCAGACATTAGAAACATTACTTTAAGGTAGTAGTGAAAAGAAAAGCACCAGAAGTAACTAACATTTTAGTTTTATGAGGATTTATCTTGTAAAATTGCAAACAAAAAGCCTATGACTTTGGCCAAGGAGAGAGTTCTGCACCAAAATGTCTGATGAGTCTATACGTTTTTGTCAGACACAGATCACTCTTTTGTGATGCTTTCTTTCACCAACCACCAGGGCTGCATTGGTGTTTGGTGTTTGGGAAAGTTGCCCTCATCATTTGTGCATAAAGACTGGAAAGCAAAGTGTTACATGTCATGGCTTATGCTGACTTTGACCAATGGTGACTTTGTTTGCCTATTGCTCACCCCTCTCTTTAGGCTACCTTACCTGGGTTCTTCTCTTCTGGGTCCATTTTTGAGGCCTGATGCTCTCGGTGCTCCTCCTTATTAACCTGAAGACAAAATAGATATTCATTAAGTTTATGGCATCATTTTTAAACATACACCTTTTTTTCATAATGTACATGCTCATAGGGTTGATTGATTACTCTTAATTGTCTGTGGGTTTGAATGTGTGCATGAATGTTTGTGTATCTGCACTTGTGAGTCCTGTGATAACCTGGCAACCTTTACAAGGTGAACCTCCCAACCCCCCATGACCCAAAAAGGGAAGAACATGGCTCTTTTACAAATAACAATGTTGTTTTTCCTCCCTTGGAATAAAGAATTCTGTTTTTCATGCCTTATTAATTTTTTTAACAATCTGTTATACTAAACCTCTGTGGTTGAAGGGCGTGGTGTCCGGGGTGCCTGGCTGGGGGTGGGTGCCAACCCACGGTGGGTGGCTGTCTTCCTGGGCGTTGGGATGGGCTTTTTCTTCCCCAAGTTCTTCCACTGACTTGGGATGGGGGGGCTGGTACCTGGCAGGGCTGATGGGCCTCTGTCCCTGGTCCCCTGGGGCTCATACCCTGCAGCGGTGGGGGCTCTGTCTGCCGGCTCCATCTGCCCCCTCCTGGGTGGGCTTGTGGCTGTCTTTGCTCTCTGTTGTGGCTGCTTGTTGCCTGGCACTAGGGGCCGTCTTGGTATACTCCTTATTCCCTGAGGTAGTGGGGGTTACATTTGCATGATCACTCCTTGGCATGATCAATTAACACAAAAACCCAACTCAACCCTATTATTTTGCCTTCACACACAAATACACACTTTGTGCTCAAAAGTTTACATCCTTGGCAGAATTTATGATTTCCATTTTTCAGAGAATATGAATGACAACACAAAAACTTTTCTGTCACTCATGGTAAGTGGTTGGGTGAAGTCATTTATTAACAAACAACTGTTAACTCTTTTTAAATCATAGTGACAACAGAAACTTCAAAAATGACCCTGATCAAAAGTTTCCATCCCCTGGTGATTTTTGCTTGATAAGATGCACAAAAGTTGACACAAATGGGTTTGAATGGCTCCTAAAGGTAACCATCCTCACCTGTGATCTATTTGATTGTAAACAGTGTGTGTGTGTGTGTGTGTAAAAGGTCAGTGAGTTTCTGAGCCCCTGAGAGACACTTGCATCTTTACCCAGTGCTGCACTATCATTTTTGGATTCTGAGTCATGGGGAAAGCAAAAGAACTGTCAAAGGATCCAACTGTATAAAACAGGTGAGGGATATAAAAAGATATCCAAGGAACTGAGTATACCAATAAGCAGTGTTCAGACTCTAATTAAGAAGTGGAAAATGAGGGATTCTACTGAAACCAAACCACCAAACAACCAACACAAGTTTCAGTCAGAATTGCCAGGAAGATTGTTCAGGATGCAAAGAAAAACTCACAAATGACTTGAGCTGAAATACGGGATTTTCTGAAAAATGTTTCAAGATGCACAATAAAGAGGCTCTTGATGAAAAATGGGCTGTATGGTCGAGTCGCCAACAGAAAGCCATTTCTAAGCAAATTCCACAAAGTATCCCCTTTGTAATACGCCAAACAGCACAGAAACAAGCCTGAAAACTTCTGGAATAGAGTCATTGGGAGTGATGAGCCCAAAATTGAACTTTTTGGCCACAACCATCACTCTTTTATAGTCTGTATAGTGTTGGGATGTAATGGTTACCGGTGTTACGGTAAACCCCGGTAAAAAAGCTGACAGTAACCATAACCGCCGTCATGTCAAAAACTGTGGTTCCCCAGCTTGATCAGAATCTCCTCAACTAGCCACGCAGGCGACTGTGTAGTCTCCACTTTCCGTTTAAACTTTATTGAGATTAGAAATTGAATCATGGCGGCAGGAGGAGACGACAGCGTTCAGGACATTTATCATCCCTCTGGCCCCCAATTCACACATGAAGCGTCTGCTCCGCTGAAAGTCAGTGCCGCATGCTACGCTGCACTGAGCTCCGCTCTTTTCAATCAGAGCGTTCACATAGCGCGCGCCACTGAGCGTCTGCTCCGCGAGACGCTGACAGCAGCTACAACTGTCTCACTGCGAGTCTGTTTTTGGTTTTTGCCCGACTGTACCGTCTGCAGCAACGAGTTCTGTAGAGCAGATCGCACCGAACAGGAAAAAGCTTCGAAACAAACAAAGCATCCAATCATTTCAAAATAAAACACCATGTTCCTGCTACCTTCATTAGTTTCTCTCAAGTGTCTGCTCAAGTTGGGAGCAGAAACATGGTGTTTTATTTTGAAATAATCGGATGCTTTGTCTGTTTGTTCTCCTGTTTGGTGCGATCTGCTCTGCAGAACATGTTTATTTGGTACTGTCGGGCGAAAACAGCTGTTAACATGCTGAACCCTTGTTCCTATGATGTTAATAATTGCACTTTTGACAAGGTTTTGAAATATAATCAACCCTGTTCAATTGTTTTAAACTATTTCAGTTTGTTAAGGTCTATCAGTGCTTTCTGAACACATTGAACACATTTTTAAAAATACCGTGATATCACCGGAAACCATGGTAATTTTGGTCACAATAACCGTGAGCTTAAATTTTCATACTGACAACCCGAGTCTAGTGGTCTAACAGGGACCATGGCTGCCTCACCACTTTATTGGACACCGTTATCTACAAACCTGCTGACAGGGACCATGGTTTGTTTGCCTCTCTAGTTATGGACCATAGCCTCTTTACCTGTTATGTGGGAACCATGGTCTGTATAGTAGTCTCACTGGTACCAAGGCCTACGTTCCTCTCTCATGGTCTGTATGTCTCTAATATGGGGGTCATGGTCTGTATATTAGTCCTATGGGTACCTCTCAAATGGGCACTGTGATTGACAGTCCCGTTGGTAGGGACAATGGTCTGGTTTCCTCTCACTGGGCACTGTTGCTTGTATACCTGTTCTACGGCCATGGAAAGTGTATTAGCTTCGTGAGTACCATGGTCTTCATACCTCTTTTGTAGCCTTTGAACATGTTATTTAGGAGCTATGGTCTAAAAAGTAGTCTCACTGGTGCCAAGACCTGAATACCCCTGGTACCATGAATGATATACCTGTCTATAGGGACCATGCTCTGTTTCTCTGACACCATGGTCTGCTTATCTGTTATATGGGGGCCATGGTCTATCTTGTAGTCTCTCAGTCTCTCTGCCTCCCTTTTTGTTATTTTGGTGTTTTAACCCCCCCCCCCCCGTAAAATCACATTAAGATATAAAGATTTGAATTAGATCAATCTGTCAATATTTATGCAAGACTTACTTTAACCAAAAGTGAAAATAATATATTGTCATTACCAAACCCATCAAGTCACTACTGAAACATTTCCATTTTTTTTGGTCGTGACTGTTCAGGTGGTGACATTTTATGCTATTTGTGGGCATGACTCAACAATGCTAGGCACATCAAGGCTAACAATCAGAGTTTGAACCCAGGTACTGAGTTAGAAAACACAACATTAAGCATTCATATCAAAGTTTATCAACCGATAAGTCAAAGCTTCCTCATTGGAGGAGTTGTGTTTTAAGTAGTGGCACTCCTAAAAAAACACATGCTGATTTTCAGACTTTGAAGGGCATGAACTCAGTAATGTTTTATACTAACTTCTCACTATGTGGCCATGGATGAACAGGAATGTAATGTCTCATTTTGCTTAAATTACTGGAGGTCTTGATAAAACCAGGCCCTACCCACAGGCTATAATGATTGGTGTTTCGATTGTAACATGAAAACTAGGGACGGGAATTTTTACATCAAGACTTTTAGTTTGAAAAGTATCTACACAGACGATCTGAATTTTCCCACTTTCCTTTAAAAGAAACTAAAAAGATCTATGCAATAAAGCGTTTAGGATTAGCAAAAATAATTTGAATGTTAATATCATGTGTTCAAATTTATGTGTTAGAGGTTGGGACAGCCACATCCCAAAAGAAAGTGGCATATGAAACTTCTTTTTTAGACATTCAGTTTAATTGAATCCCAACTTATGCCATGGGGTAAAATAAAACATAACATGATATTTGTGTGAATGCAAAGTCTGAACACGTTATTGTTTTTTTTTTAATATTATTATCATTGTGGGACTGCAATTTCCCCTGATTCTATAGAATGCCACATCTATATATATGTATAAATAATGTGTTTTAACCAGACCCGTTTTAAACACGTGTATTTACTCATTGACTTTTGATACCATGCCCCCATTTATTTTTTCATACATGCTGTTGAACATTTGGTTCAAGCTTAGATAAATCTAAACTTTCAAATAATCTGACAAATAAAATAGAATGATATTCAGATAACTTCTTTCATTATTTTGCATAGTTCAAGTTGACATTTACCTTCAAGCTCCTCTGCATGTTTTCAGTGTCAGGGTGTTCAGACCTCCTGTTCAATGCTTTGAAACTGAAATGAAGAAAAATATATAATGTTACCTTTATTTTCACAATACATCATTTTTGTGTCTTCAGATCATTTTCTGAGGCAAAGATGATAACAATCTGAAAACTGTTTAATTAAGTCACTTGTGGTGTCAATGTTTTAGGTAGTATTCATATCAAAACAATATAAAATTGCACTAAAAGATCCTCAAAAGAACCCAAAAATGATTCTTGCAAACTCACCTGATCTTGATCAGCAGATTCTGAGGCTGTCCCTGTCAGATGTGTTTTTATACTGCTCTGAAATCGAAAGCATTTGATAAAAACAGGTTTTATTAATTGGTTGTTTAATTAGAGAGTTTCGACATGTCATGGACAACATTCCTCCCATTGTTACCAGCATATAAATGATACCCTGAAGGGTGGGGCTAATTAAGTTTGTCTCTATTAGGACTTTGCTTGTTTTTCTAGTGTTACTCCAGTTTTTTCTCTTAGCAGTCTATTACTATCCTCACTACCTCTCCGTGCACCAGTTGTTTACGTCTGCTAACCATCAAAAATGGTGTATGGAAGCGTGTCGGTCACGTGACTGACAAAGACCAATTAGCTGTTGCGTGTTAAAAGTTGGTATTTTGTAACACAAGTAAAAGAAAACTTGAGGCGAGACGCTGACGGCAGCTTAAACTTTCTCACCGCGAGTCAGTTTTTGGTTTTTGGACGGAACAGGAAAAAGCTTTGAAACAAACAAAGCATCCAATCATTTCAAAATAAAACACCATGTTCCTGCTACCTTCATTAGTTATTCTCAAGCGTCTGCTCAAGTTGGGAGCAGAAACATGGTGTTTTATTTTGAAATAATCGGATGCTTTATCTGTTTGTTCTCCTGTTTGGTGCGATCTGCTCTGCAGAACATGTTTATTTGGTACTGTCGGGCGAAAACAGCTGTTAACATGCTGAACCCTTGTTCCTATGATGTTAATAATTGCACTTTTGATAAGGTTTTGAAATATAATCAACCCTGTTCAATTGTTTCAAACTATTTCAGTTTGTTTAGATCTATCAGTGCTTTCTGAACACATTGAACACATTGAACACATTTTTAAAAATACCGTGATATCACCGGAAACCATGGTAATTTTGGTCACAATAACCGTGAGCTTAAATTTTCATACTGACAACCCGAGTCTAGTGGTCTAACAGGGACCATGGCCGCCTTACCACTTTATTGGACACCGTTATCTACAAACCTGCTGACAGGGACCATGGTTTGTTTGCCTCTCTAGTTATGGACCATGGCCTCTTTACCTGTTATGTGGGAGCCATGGTCTGTAAAGTAGTCTCACTGGTACCAAGGCCTACGTTCCTCTCTCATGGTCTGTATGTCTCTAATATGGGGGTCATGGTCTGTATATTAGTCCTATGGGTACCTCTCAAATGGGCACTGTGATTGACAGTCCTGTTGGTAGGGACAATGGTCTGGTTGCCTCTCACTGGGCACTGTTGCTTGTATACCTGTTCTACGGCCATAGAAAGTGTATCAGCTTCGTGAGTACCATGGTCTTCATACCTCTTTTGTAGCCTTTGAACATGTTATTTAGGAGCTATGGTCTAAAAAGTAGTCTCACTGGTGCCAAAACCTGCATACCCCTGTTACCATGGGGGTTACCATGAACGAAATACCTGTCTATAGGGACCATGCTCTGTTTCTCTGACACCATGGTCTGCTTATCTGTTATATGGGGGCCATGGTCTGTCCAGTAGTCTCTCAGTCTCTCTGCTTCCCTTTTTGTTATTTTGGTGTTTTAACCCCCCCCCTGTAAAATCACATTAAGATATAAAGATTTGAATTAGATCGATCTATCAATATTTATGCAAGACTTACTTAAACCAAAAGTGAAAATAATATATTGTCATTACCAAACCCATCAAGTCACTACTGAAACATTTCCATTAGTTTCGGTTGTGACTGTTCAGGTGGTGACATTTTATGCTATTTGTGGGCATGACTCAACAATGCTAAGCACATCAAGGTTAACAATCAGAGTTTGAACCCAGGTACTGAGTTAGAAAACACAACATTAAGCATTCATATCAACGTTTATCAACCGATAAGTCAAAGCTTCCTCATTGGAGGAGTTGTGTTTTAAGTAGTGGCACTCCATAAAAACACATGCTGATTTTCAGACTTAGAAGGGCATGAACACAGTAATGTTTTATACTAACTTCTCACTATGTGGCCATGGATGAACAGGAATGTAATGTCTCATTTTGCTGAAATTACTGGAGGTCTTGATAAAACCAGGCCCTACCCACAGGCTATAATGATTGGTGTTTAGATTGTAACATGAAGACTTGGGACAGGAATTTTTACATCAAGACTTTTAGTTTGAAAAGTATCTACACAGACGATCTGAATTTTCCCACTTTCCTTTAAAAGAAACTAAAAAGATCTATGCAATAAAGCGTTTAGGATTAGCAAAAATAATTTGAGTGTTAATTTCATGTGTTCAAATTTATGTGTTAGAGGTTGGGACAGCCACATCCCAAAAGAAAGTGGCATATGAAACTTCTTTTTTAGACATTCAGTTTAATTGAATCCCAACTTATGCCATGGGGTAAAATAAAACATAACATGATATTTGTGTGTATGCAAAGTCTGAACACGTAATTGTTTTTTTAAAATATTATTATCATTGTGGGACTGCAATTTCCCCTGATTCTATAGAATGCCACATCTATATATATGTATAAATAATGTGTTTTAACCAGACCTGTTTTAAACACGTGTATTTATACATTGACTTTTGATACCATGCCCCCATTTATTTTTTCATACATGCTGTTGAACATTTGGTTCAAGCTTAGATAAATCTAAACTTTCAAATAATCTGACAAATAAAATAGAATGATATTCAGATAACTTCTTTCATTATTTTGCATAGTTCAAGTTGACATTTACCTTCAAGCTCCTCTGCATGTTTTCAGTGTCAGGGTGTTCAGACCTCCTGCCAATGCTTTGAAACTGAAATGAAGAAAAATATATAATGTTACCTTTATTTTCACAATACATCATTTTTGTGTCTTCAGATCATTTTCTGAGGCAAAGATGATAACAATCTGAAAACAATTTAATTAAGTCACTTGTGGTGTCAATGTTTTAGGTAGGATTCATATCAAAACAATATAAAATTGCATAAAAAGATCCTCAAAAAACCCCAAAAATGATTCTTGCAAACTCACCTGATCTTGATCAGCAGATTCTGAGGCTGTCCCTGTCAGCTGTGTTTTTATACTGCTCTGAAATCGAAAGCATTTGATAAAAACAGGTTTTATTATGTTGTTTAATTAGAGAGTTTCGAAATGTCATGGACAACAGTCCTCCCATTGTTACCAGCATATAAATGATACCCTGAAGGGTGGGGCTAATTAAGTTTGTCTCTATTAGGACTTTGCTTGTTTTTCTAGTGTTACTCAGTTTTTTCTTTTAGCAGTCTATTACTATCCTCACTACCTCTCCGTGCACCAGTTGTTTACGTCTGCTAACCATCAAAAATGGTGTATGGAAGCGTGTCGGTCACGTGACTGACAAAGACCAATTAGCTGTTGCGTGTTAAAAGTTGGTATTTGGTAACACAAGTAAAAGAAAACTTGAGGAGACTCAGTGGTTTACCGATTTTGAAAACTCCTTCAAAACATTATTCTCAAGTAACTGTCCTATGATTTGCTTTACTGTTGTATTTAGCCTGTAAAACGCTGTTTAACTCCAATGAGAATATTTGGGATGTTCTGGAGAAGACTTTGCGCAGCGGTCAGACTCTACCATCATCAAAACAAGATCTTGGTGAAAAATTAATGTAACAGTGGATGGAAATAAATCTTCTGACATTGCAGAAGCTTATTGAAATAATGCCACAGTGATCAATGCTGAAATAATAGATTGTGTGACCCTTTTTTTTGTTTTTTTGATGGCAACTTTTTTTGGCCAGGCAGTGTTTATTGATGCCAATGTTAGTATCAGTCTCGATCAACACTTGTGTGATGAGATTGATGCTTCAGTTTAAGTTTTGGATTCTTTTCTCTATGTAAGAGACACAGGAAATGAAAGAGAAAGTTGTAGCCAGAAAAAGAGAGGAAACGAAAGAGAAAGATGTAGCTAGAAAGGGAGCAAGAGAAAAATGGACACAGACACAAACAGTCTGTGGGTTGTAAATAGTGATGATTATGGTGAAACCGTAAAGGCCATAGCAGCTGGAGTCAGGCAGGTCCAGGACAGCAGATTGTTGACAGCAACAAGTCAGAGGCAGCTACAAGATTTCTCCCAGAGAAATCCATGGTTAACAACTACAATGGTGCATGAAGATAAAAGGTTAGACTGACAGGTGGAGGAGAAAGGTAAAAAGGAGCCTTGTGTGTCAGTTTACCCCTGATAGTTAAACCTAAAGCGTTATACAACAGCAAATTGGGGCCACTTAAAGAGTTTTTTTTTTTTTTTTATGTGGAAAATTTGCGAGTTCAAAAGACGTACCAGCATGACCTTAAAAATATCAATACATGTGTACTTTCACAAAATGGCAACCATGGCAATGTTTCTGCATCTCTCAAGTGTGGCAGCACATGTGCATCATCAGAATACTCGGGACTAACGCCAAGATTGGGACTATTGAAGATTTGCCTCGATGAAGTTATAAATTTGCCTCTTTATAAACTCACCAATTTACAATTAAATTCATGAAATTGTCACTTTATATACTGGAAAATTTATGACTTAATAAAGGTTGTTTTTTTTTCTCAGTCGCCCTTATATGTTTTAATTTTTTCAAAGACAGTATGCTGGCATTAGCTTAAATGTCACATGTTTACATAGAATATGTATCATTTAGTGATTATGGTGATGCAGATCTATGAACTTGTTAGTATTTCATTAAATAAAATATGCATATGAAATCAAAGTCTATAATGGCTTCAAAAAACCAAATATGTTCAAATTGCACATATTCATGCAAAAGAAACTTTTTGCCCATAAACACGTTTTCATGTTAAGTTTCAGTTTTATGAAATTAAAGGTGAAAAGAGGGGTATTCCAGTTTCACACCCTGTTTTATGTATAAGCCAGGTTTATAAAAAAAGATTACATTGTGCAACAGTTTGTCCTTAGGCTGTTTGTGCTGCTCTTTTCTTTTACCTGCTCTCGAAAGCATTTAATACACCTGAATAACAGGTTTAACGTTTTTGTTTAACCACAAAGTTTCAACACATTTCCAAGACATTTCCAGGGAGTGGAGATTTGTTGCACTGCATCAGGCAAATGGTGATCACACCAGATACTGACTGATTTTCAGTCCCCCTCAGACCCCCCAATTCAGTAAAAATGCACATTTTAGAGTGGCCTTTTTGTCGACAGCCTGAGGCACACCTGTATAATAATCATGCTGCCTAATCAGCATATTGATATGCCACACCTGTGAAGTGGATGGTTTAAAAAAGGAGAAGTATGTACCAACATTGGCTAAGACAATTTCTTGAACAATTTAGAGAAATAGACGTTTTGTGTACCTTGAAATAATCCTCAGTCTTTGAGTTCAGCAGATGAAAATGGGAGCAAAACTTACCGGTTGTTTCTGCACATATGTTAAGTCAGTGTGAATGTGAAACTGTTTTCTTCATATATTTGACATAACAAGACATTAATGTTCTATTACAGGAGTCAGAAGTGGAAGTTATTACTATATCCAAGCCAAGCTTTACTCAGATATCTGTGATTGGAAATATTTTTGGTGTGCATGTGCTTTCCCCACTTTTTCACCCATTTTTAGGTGGCCTGAGGTTTGTTTTAATCAGAAACAAGACTTAAAGAACAAGATAACTCCACAGCAGTAAGTCACTGAACTTGGTGCTAAGGCTGTTCGGCAAAAGATCCACTAGATGGCAGAATCTCACAAAGTGTGTAAACGCAGCACACAGACATTCTCTGACATTAAACTTTGTGACTTAAAAAAAAAAACCTTACTGAGAGATCAGAATCTACCAGTCCAGACTGTCTCTTACACATGAACAGAAAAAGTAGATGAAGTGTGAGGTTTCTTACTGAGAGTGGTGTTAGTAATTATAGTCTTTTTCCAATTTAAGTGCTGTGCTGCAATCTAAATGAGTTTGCATGCAGAGTTTGAACTCTAAATTAGTGATTTCATAATAACCCCAGAGCTGCATGCATCCCTCTTTAGCCCCCATTTAAGCACCAAAGCAACACAGATCTCTGAGATTTTGGTTACTGTATAGCAGGTTTGTAGGAGATTGTAATGAGCTAAAGAGAAATTACTAAAAAAAATAAGGAATCATAGGTTATTTAAAATTTTTCATCCTCTGAATTAAGTTGTCCCTGCAGCTCCTGAAGTTTTATTGTTGCTCAATGTCACTACTCTTCCTCAAGTTGACGTAAAGTTTCAAAGGGGGACAAGAGAAAGTTATTATCACCAATAAACAGATTCACTTAGCGCCTCCTTGAGGTTTGGAAAACTTTTCTTCTTGTGTCTTAACTGCATTTTTTTAAAGTTATCATTCATTATTTTAAAAGAAAAATTCCATGGAGATTATAAATGTCTTTCATGGTTTGTATAAAGTTTTATGTGGTAATGAGTCAAATACAAATTACAGAGAAGATACTGAATTGATATGTGCGATCATTTTTTCTTTTTTTACTGGTACTTGTTTGGCCTGTTCTGATTCTTAAATCAGATTTTTGCCAGGAGGAGCTTTTTTTGCTTTTGGGATGGAGTTTCTTGAGGAGTCATGTGATTAGAGCGCCCTATTGTGGTGCTTTTTGTAGTCTGCAATTCGGTATAAAATCGTAGACTTCAAACCCTTCAGAGTATCATAGTAAAACTATCTGTTTGAGTCTTTTTTTTAAATTCTTTAAAGTATCA
Organism: Thalassoma bifasciatum; assembly: GCA_008086565.1. Lineage (NCBI taxonomy): Eukaryota > Metazoa > Chordata > Actinopteri > Labriformes > Labridae > Thalassoma > Thalassoma bifasciatum. Next base: position 56,661 of record RPOG01003210.1, read on the forward strand.
ACAAAGTAGTTACATGAAACAAGTGAGTTGTTTAGAGCTGAACAGTTTGTGAATTTCTTGTCATGTCAATTGGACTTTGGGGAAAAATGCATTAACCATATTGTTGTGCTTGAGTATCCTGAAGTATATATTTTTTCCAAGAGGCCAGGTAGGGGGTCCTCTTTGGGGCTTTCAGAATATTTTCACCCTCATGTTACTATTCGAAAAAACTTTTATTTTGTGAACCATTGCATCCCTGCAAATTTTTTTCTGCGACAACAGGTCATTTAAGGGGGCTTAAACAGCGGGTAGTGCTCCAGCCTCACAGCAAGAAGGTCGCTGGTTCGATTCCCCGATCGGGCATGGTTGGCCTTTCTGTGTGGAGTTTGCATGTTCTCCCCGTGCATGCGTGGGTTCTCTCCGGGTACTCCGGCTTCCTCCCACAGACCAAAAACAGGCCCACGTTGGGTTGATTGACTATTCTAAATTGCCCGTAGGTGTGAGTGTGTGCGTGAATGGTTGTTTGTCTCTATGTGCGATTGACTGGCAACTAATCCAGGGTGTACCCTGCCTCTCGACCAATGACAGCTGGGATAGGCTCCAGCCACCCGCGACCCTGAATAGCAGGATAGACGGTTAAGAAAATGGATGGAGGTCATTTAAGGTGTAACTCGTCACTTCTCTTCATTTGTCGACAGCATCGGGAATGAACTGAGCCCATTTCTTTACAGAATCTAAGAACCAGTCCAGACTGGCTCTGACACATGAGCAGAAAAAGTAGATGGAGTGTGAGGTTGCATATTGAGAGCGGTGTTAGTAATTATAGTCTTTTGCCAATTGAATTGCTGTGCTGTAATCTAAATGAGTTTACAGACGAACACTTGAAATTAGCAGTTTTATAATAACCACAGAACTGCACGCATCCCTCTGCATCCCCCACTTAATTACCTCCAATTTGTCTCCGGGAGAGTTTCTGTTTTACTGCAGTGTAGCAGGCAGCGATTAGGACAACGCACTTTGTTTTCTATTCATTTCAGTTCTTCTGTTTTAGCCATGAACACACAAACTAAAGCAAACACTGAATGAGACAGTGATGGGCTGAGATTCCTGAGATTTTGGTTACTTTAGTGTATGGCTGGTGTTTTGGAGGAGACTGTAATGCAGTGAGGAGAAATTATAGATAAAATAAATTATGGTCGGGCTCTGAATCGAATTATCCCTGCAGCTACAGAAGTTTTATTATTACTTCATATCACTACTCTTTCTCAAGGTGATGTAAAAATTTCATTGTCACAAATACACAGCTTCATAATTTGCCTTATTAGAGCCTAATTTTAACAATGACTAGATATGTAACAATAAAAAAATGTGACAATACCTCAAATGTAATAACTGATCGATAATGTAACATATGCTAAGCTCAAAATGTATTAATTTTTTTTTACATTTTGGTTCAGCACTTATGTCAAATTTTTTAACTGTTACTGCATTGGGTTTTATTACAGTTTTTCTGTTACATTTCAGGTTGTTTATACTAATGATAATAGCAACAATAATAATAATAACTTTATTTGTTTAGTACCTTTAAAAACATTGATTTACAAAGTGCTTTTACAGCGGAGTCAGTGACAAAAAAAACAGTCAGCAAACAAACAGACAAACAAACAGTAAATAAAAAACCCAGTCAAGAAAAACAACTTCAGATTAAACAATATATAAAAACCCAGAAAAAGAAGAACAAACCCCAGGCAGTACAAGAACCCTACATTATAGACTGAGACCATGAAAACCTGAGGTAAGAAGGAGTAAAAAAGGAAAAAGAAACAGTAAAAGAGGTTAAAAACAAAACAAAACAAAACAAAACAACCCCCCCCCCCCATTGTAAATAGAACAGTAGGTAAATCAGTAGAGGGAGACATAGGTGAAGATGATAACCGTAAAAGACACAAGTTACGAAAGTACATGAAAATAATTATGAATAAATATGGATGCAACACATGATGAAGTAGTCATTAAATGTTGGAGAGAGTTAAAGCAGAGGAAAGTAAAACAATAAAAGAAGTAACTCGACAATATATACAACAGGTCACAATGAGAAGATAGTAAGATACTAAGAAGAAGAAAATTAATTGTAAGACGACAACAGTGATTTACATTTCAGGTCATTGTTACACATTGGGCTGTAACATGCCCTCTTAAGGCCCAAGGACTTCTGTTCCAGTATCTTAATTATGAACCCCTTATTATTTTCATTCATTACTTTATAATTAAAATTCAATTGAGATTTTGAATTTCTTGTAATGGGGAACCAGTCGAGCTTAGTCAGGAGTCAGTGGACGGGAGTTACGGTCCTCATTGCACAGGATCAGTTCTCAGTCTTGCATTGAGGAAGAGTAACCAATCGCTGCCTCTCAGGTGTCCCTATTTGGCTTTTGAATGCTTTGTTTCTAAAAACACTCAGTGCCTTTTTCAATTAAACCCTAAAATGGGTCTGAACTGAAATAAAATGAGCAGAAATAATATTTCAGATGAGACGTAATTTGTTGGAAATGAGTCACTGAGAGTTGATTGCTCACACCTCTGCTCATGAACATCTCACGGCAAACAAATGGAGTGTGTCATTTCCTTAGCCCCATCACTTCTTATAGACATTAAATTCAAATCATTTAAACAATCTTTGTACATTTCTGTATTTATTGTGCTGTTTCAATGCACCGAGATTCACTGACTTGGGAAACTACTTTCAAAACTGTCTGTTTCATCTTCTCTGCTTCACTCTACTTCCCACAGAAAGGATTCTCGCTTATTTAGCTTCTTTGGCTTGATGTATGTGAGTGAGCTGAGTGCATGTGCATCAATGTGTGTGTGTGTATAAGAGAGTAAGAGAGTGAGTGTGTGTCTACATTATCTTGCCCCCTTGGCAAGACAGCCACAATAGAGCTGACTAATGCAGAAATAGACTGCAGGCTAAGCTGCTTTTTCCACAAATGTCTTGGAAAGTGAAGGGCGCATTCATTGGTGCGTCCCTACAATATTTATATCTCTCTCTTCCTCTCCTAAAGAAACGTGCATCACCAGTTTACGTACACACACCTGCTCACACACGCAAAGACTCACGCAAACAGAGATGCACAGCCTGGAAACGAGCTTGTTTTAAAACACTCCCCATGGAAACATTTCTTTTCATGTAGGTGTGTTTGTGCCTCTTTTTAGAATATGAGACTCTGATGTTATGCATCTTTCTCTGGTGCTAATGGTCTTTTCAGACACAGCTCATTGTGTGGTTGTTGAGGGAGGTGGAAAACTAAAGACCGACAGATGGAAGAAGAGAGAAAGATTTTTCGTGGACCCACCACGAAATAAAATGTAGATATGCATGTCTGTTTGGGGCCTCCATCTTTTCCTGGCTTAATGTTTTCTTTTCTTTCAAAACAGTTGGAGGAAGCAGAAAGCTAAAGGTCTGAGAGCTTCTGCTTCACACTTTGACCTCTAGGGTAAAACAAAGCCTCTAAATGTATTTACAAGTTAATTTACTGGACTATCCTGAGTTTTTCTGGTGTTTAGAGTGCAGGAAGGCATGTCACAACTACACAGATTTTAGCCTTTATTTTGTGAAACCTCTCGTTATTGTTTTGGCCTTTAACTCGTGTTCAAGCTCTGGTTAATGTTTTAGCCTTTAGCCTGTGCTCTATCACTGTCCTGTTTATCTTTCTTGTGCTCTCTTTTCCCTTCTCTGTCAGACAGTCCAGCTCCTGTTTCCATCATGACTACAACATAATTCACAGAAATTCTTTTTCCAAAACAAGTAAGAATGTCTAATCTCAATGAACCCAGAAATACCTTCAAATTAGTGTATTCTCACTAATAACAAGCGCATTTTTCTTGATGCAAATACAAATTATGAGACATCTTTTCACAATATGTTGAAAATATTCTTATATAAAGTAAATGCTAGTCCCATTATGTTGACGTAATGATACACTGGGAAAAATCCACTCTAAATATAGTTTTACGAAAAAGGTATATAAGATGTTTTCGAGTGTAACAAGCAAAAATCTGTAAATGGAAGAAGTGAAAATTTTCTTGGAAAGAGATCATAAAATAAGACATAAGACTTGGGGAAACTCATTTTATCCATATTTTCTTCTTGTTTTGAGTAGTTCAGTGTCTCATAATAAGCTAGTATTTCCTGAAACAAGATGATTTCTGTTTAAAAAAATAACTCAGCAGCTTCAAAACCTACTGAAACAAGTTCCAGTATCTGACTGAAATGTTTTCCCAGTCTGATATTAAGTTTAATGAGATGTTTTGATTAGAAATTAGAAGAATAAACTTGGTAAGATGTTGAGTTTTTGCAGAGCTTGCAGCTTTGGTCTGATCTGCTTATGAAGAAACATTTCGCCAAGTTCACATTAGAGCCATAAATCATTTTTAGAGGTTATGGCTTTTAAAGTACTGCAGTCCTGGATTCCTCCGCAGCGTGAAAACCTGTGAGGTGATTCAGGGACGTTTATCCTCACACCTCACTCCTGCGCTCTGTCCTCAGAGACACTTTGGCTCGTGATGGCAGATTATTCCACATCCAGGTGATTAGGACTGAACACTTTTACAGCTGCAGCTGTCAAACAGACTAACAGCCGCCGCGGGATCAGACGGCTCAGATCAGTCTCTGTGGTATGAATCTGAGAGGGAAATCATCATTGATCTGTGGACAGGGGTCACCACCTCCACCTGTGTCACCGTTCCAGGGTGGGGAGGGGGCTGGGTGGGTGGGGGCTTAACATTAATTAACAGGATGTAATTTAGGGGAAAGCTGTCCCGTGGCGAGCACGTCTTAACGTGGTAAAAGGGAACCCCCCCTTTGGCTTTGTTTGGGACATGGATTTGAAGCAGGGGGGGTTGATAAGAAAGGGGGAGGGGAGGGTGGGAGGCGGTGGGAGGGCCATCTGCCGCCGAGCGTGCTGGGTCAGAAGGCTTTTGTTGTGAAGGAGTGATGAGACAGATAGATGGTCGTTGTCAGCAACCGCTGGTTTAATCAAGTGAAAGTGTCCCAGCGTGTAACCAGTTTACACACACACACACACACACACACACACACACACAGACCTACCACAGTGACAAATAATTACTCTTCAGATTTAATTACCCGTCGAGCGTCTGGCTGACGTTTTTAAATGAGCAGAATTCAGAAATCAATCAAACCTGCATTTCAAATTAGATATTTAAACTTTCACATCATTTTCTAAATTTATTCATTTTTTTAAAAAGAAGCAGGGCAGAATGCATCCACAGTGCATCATGGGAAAATTCTGCATCATTTGATGAGTTTATTTTTAGACCTTATTGGAGCTATTTATAGTTTTTAAAAGAGTAGTTTTGAACAGTTGCAGCCTCTCATCTCCCACTGTCACCTCGACCCCAATTCAAACACCAACCCCTGCGATAAAAGCTTGTTGCGCATGCGTGCTGCCTCATCAGAGCAGCTGCGTCAAGCCGGTGAGGCAGCAGAAGTCAGGTGAGGAGACCTTCAAAATAAAACAAGGAATATTTATATACTGTGAGCTACACGTCAGACGCCTAATTAATTCTTAATTTTGAGTTAAATAAACTTTGTCGGCAGGAATTTCAATTTCAGTTTGTTTCATATCTGTTTGCATCTTTGGATCTTTGTGTCATGAAACTGATCTGTAAGAATTCAATGTAAGGGACAACAAATTAATATTTCTGGCTGCTTGATAGTTGAATTAATTTCAATATTTTATGTTTGATAAAGTTAGTTTAAAGTGGCTGTGAACAGAATCTGTTAGAAGTGGACTGCAGTGCCCCCCCTGATAGAAGGATTCATGCAAGCTGTTCTGATGAAATGGCGTGTACTTGTTTTGAAAGATGGAAATCAGATCTTAATTTGAAGACTACTTTTCTTTGCCCAAGACAGATTTTTAAAGGATAATGTATGTATCAACAGTTATGTAAATGTTGTTTAAAACGTGACAATGAGCAAACTTTGTAAGCTTGTTGCGTAGTTTGATAGCCAGTTTGGATCCTGATTATGACCTGCCAGTGCTCATCCACCAAGCAGAGCATATGAGAACAGATCACTGCAGCTCAGCCCGTTTTAGCCTTTAGCCCATGCTCTATCACTCTCTTGTTTATCTTTCTTCTACTTCTCTGTCTCTTTTCTGTCAGACAGTCCAGCTCCAGTGTCAGCTTTTACTACCAAATAAATGCAAGAATTCTTTTTCAGCAGACAATAGCACCGATTGTTATGTAAAAGTTGAACATTTTTGACTTTATTGTAATTTTATACATTTATATGCTCTGAAATTTTACAACTGTGTAAAAAAACTCAAAATTCTCAAAACTCAAATTTATGTATTTATATTGGTCTGGAGTCCTGGGTGTTATGATGATGCAACTTTGCTGCTACACTTGAGAGATACAGAGACATAAACATGTTGTGTCGTGTGTCAAAATGCTCATGATAATGTAATGACTCTGGGCGAAAGCCAGTAGTTTCTCCTTATTGCTGGGTCTCAGTTGACCGTATTACCTGATAAGGCTGTCAAGTTGGTCCATTGTGCAATGAAACAGAGTGTAAACATCCACTTATTATGAAGGAATCAAGGTAGAAATAAAACTACCAAATTTGCCACCTTATAAACTCTCAAATATACAAGTTTATACACACGAAATCTTCTTTGCGGGGCCCGAATATGTCATTGTAGATCTGGAATGACTGACGGCATGGAGTTTTTGACCTATACTGCAGCTAGTCACCAGGGGGAGCAGTTTATGTGGTAACCTCAGTTTGAGCCGACTATCTTGGCGTCCACATTTTTCACATTCTTGTATGATGTTGTTGAGAGGTGAGGAATTAGCATTTGTAAGTAACCTATTTGGTGCCGATAATGTCATTCTAAGTAGTGGATTATGATCAGGCACATATCTAGATATAAGACTTTTTCGAGATCACTCAAAAAGTCTTCGCAGTCCCTTTAATATCGTCCAAAGTCAAAGTATTGCTGCAGTTCAGGTGAGTTGCCTGTCCTTTATTTTGAAAGGATCAACCGGAAGTGTGGTGCGCTGGTGGCTGACGCAGGCTGCTGAAGCGGCAGAAGCAGCAGCAGCAGCAGTAGATGCTGTCCCATCATCAGATCACACCCAACGGGGCTGCAGCGCACCGCTCCTCCGGCACCAACACCATGACACCCCGGTTCAAACCCGCAATCTGAGCCGCACCAGGACGGAACCAGCACGCGGACTGGAGACTTTTACGCGCACACGCACGCACGCAAGCACACACGCGCAGGGAGACGCTTTTGCAGCGCGCAGCAGCCGAAAAGGACAGAAACGCCGACTGAGGCGAACTCCACTGCACCGTGGATTTGCGCTTTTTTGCTCCGTCCAACACGGAAACCCGCACGAAAACCCACTCCCCACCCAGTGAGTCATTTCACACCCAAAAATGTCATCGTCGGGCAAGGACAGCGGGCATTACGCCAACTATGTGGGACCGTACCGCTTGGAGAAGACGCTGGGCAAAGGACAGACAGGTTAGTGAAAGGCAGCAGCTCACGATGCGGGTGATGCTGTCAGGGATCCCCGCAGCATCATCGCGCCAGCCCCGCGCGCTGACATCATGTTGGGTTTGCAGTGTTTGCACCGCTGCGTGTTCTGGATGTGCCTATGCGGGAAATGTGGATGTCTGCTAAAGTGCGGATGTTTCTGGTGAATGCGGCTCTGCAGAAAGCACAGAGTGGTGCTGCTCTAATCATGATGATGATGATGATGATGGTGTTGATGATAAAGATGACGGTGGTGGTGGTTGGGGTGGTAGTGCGCCTTTAATCCTTGTTGTCAGGCAGAGAGGGCTCGCTGATAATGGGCCCTTGTGATTTTTCTTGTCTCTAATTCCGTTATAGCATCCATCTGTCACATGGGCCGCTCTGCAGAAGAGGCAGAGCAGTGATGCTGCACTGTCCGGTCACACACACACACACACACAGCTCAGGGGTTAACACATACACATGAATTGTATCCACACTGCAGCTGTAAGATCACACCTTTCTTCAGAGGTGTTTTAAAGCTGCATTTTTTAGGGCTCACCTCACACTGTTAGGCCCAGTTTGACAGAATGGAGCTTCACCCTTCACCCACCGGCTTTAACAGGCATCCTGTCAACGTGAATCAACCCCAAGTGTACACCTTTCATTTGTCATGAGTAATTTTGGTACCTTTGAGATCTGCACGGTCTCATTTAGCTGATCTTTCTGCGAGGTCACACTGACAGCTTTAGATAGAGGTGCTGTTGAGTCGTAGCTCTCTGAATACTGCATACATGCCACCCTGTCACGTCAAGCTGTATTTTGCTAAAATATCAATCACTTATCTTTAAATCCAGCTGCCCAAGTCCAAAGTTTTCTTTCTTTGTAGCTTAAGTTTGGTCTCCACCACGTCTTCGTAGACACTGAATCCATGTCTGTTGTTTGCTCTTTCTCTCATTCTTTAACCCATTCTGATTTTTCAGTCCAGCACAAAGCAGGACCTCAAGAGCTTAAGTTGCTTAACCAAGTAGTTCCCTATCCTACATCCTATCCTGATGATTTCCCTCTCTTGGTTCATGTTTGGCTATAAAACCTCAATTATTGCTACATCTTTTTCAACCATCAAAGGCCCCGTTCACACAACATTTCTCAAAGTTTCACCCAATGCTGTAGTATGCATGCCAGGCCTGTAGATGATAATATAACTAGAGTTAGTTAGAGGCTGAGGTAGAGGTGAGCTGATCATCTAGCAAATACAATGAATGTTCCTTTGATTCATTTGATGCAGTTGTGTTGTCCAGTTCATGCATGGTGGTTAACTTCACCACAATGAAAGTTTACCGTGCGAAGCGGAGTGTGACGACGGCGTTTCCACTGAAAACTCTGGCTTGCTGTTTGCACGGCAACGTTCCAGAAAAATTCAACCCTGAAGGCTGTATTGAAAAGTTTGAGTTTAAGGTTGGCTAAAATGTTGTTTTCGTTTAAACAAGAGGTGGAAACGCAACAATACCTTTGCCTTTATCTCTCCTGAAACCATTGTTGTCTCGTCAATTTATCCAAAATACTTCAGCTGGACTGAAGGTGCACATCACTGTCATTTTATTCTCTTAACATCAGCTGCCAAAATCCTGTACCTATAAAACCACCCATGACTTCACACCTGGATATGTCTCATTGGGCCCTGTAGATCTTCTGACCAGGGCCGCAACACTGGATTATAGTCATGAAGTTATGCAGAAAAGGCAGAAATCCAGCCTTCCTGTGCACTTACCCTGTGCTACTTCAGTTGAAGTTTTCAAAAAGCCACTTATGACACATTTATTGGCACTGGCTTGTGATCGTTTGATGTTATCCCATTCTGTTGTCACTATTTCTTATCTTTTACTATGTTGACTTATCTCTCTGTTTGGTGCTTTCTTTACATAACACATACACAAAAATTCCAAAAATTGTTGAGTACTGGTACCAGGCATCCCTAGCGAGCATCAACCTTTGCAAATTGTGGGTCAGGCAGCTGTATCTGGTGCTGAGCTGAGCCTCTGATTGGTAAAAATCATGATCCTTATATCTAAACCGCTGCGTAAGGAAAAACTAAGCTACGTGACGAAAGTTTCAGACCCAAGCTGTTTTTGAACCAGGCTGTAAATATGTTTCTTTAAAATGCCTTTAAAGTCATTTTTTCTTGCTTGGCATGTACACGGTTTCCCATAGGCTTCATTTTTCTCAACTGGCTGTTTCCCCTTGGCGCTGCAGTAGTTGAAGTGGTAGTTCTCAGTGTGGTGGCTGAAAATAATTGCTGACATTAGCTAGCTTTTTTCTAAACTCACTTTAGGTTGTGTACTTTTGTCGTTGTAAAATGATCATTTGGAAGACAAGCCATCAATATAAACCCCAAAGAAAGATAAATACTGGTGTATGGTAGTTGATCTTGATTGGTTGTGTTATTCAAATCTTGAATACAAGAGGCTCAACGATTACAGAGCAATTTAGTTTTATTAGCAACCTGCAATCATCAAAACGTGTCATTCTCACAGATATTGAACCGAATGATGTTGCCTGCTGTTGCTGTAATTTTGTCAGGATGCATTGCATATCTGTGTTAGATCCACCTAAACAAGACTTCTTTTCATTCTCAACAGAATTTCTTGAGATTGAAAGTGATATCAGTCAGAAATATTGTGTTTTGATAGAAAAAATATATAGCTGCAAAAGAAAACCACTTGAAAAGAAGCTCAACAATGTTAGATGTTGATGCTTGTTTGTCATAAATCCTGAATGGATTGTCGTCTCCGTCCAACTCTTCTGTTCCTCCTCCATCTGTGTCCACATGCAGCCAGAAATAATCAAGGTGTTTCCTTCCCCTTCCAGCAGGTACAGAAAGCTATACGCTGCTGCGTCCTCTCTGCGGGTGAATAATTCATAACTAACTAATTAGCTGGTTGGTAGAGATGGATCGTAGCAGCTGCTGTATTAATTACACAATACTTCTATTTAGCAGATGGAATAAAGCTGCGGTAATATGCATTTAACTGGAACAAAGACGCAGAGATAATTTGATTTGCTCTCCATCAGGATTAATTTTAGTAACTGAATCAGAGGAGGAGGAAAGGTCCAGTTTTACACATGCAGCACTCATTTCTCTGTACTATAAATACCAACAGTCGATTTCTCCTCCAGTGCGTCAGGAGATGAGGGTGAAGAAACAAAAACTCACTGTATCTGTCTCTCTGTGTCTGTATTTTTCTACCTGTCTCTCTCTTATCTTTCTAACATGAGTTTGGTTCTGCCTGAGGTTTCTGCCTGTTAAAGGGAAGTTGTTCCTCTCTATTGTAACCTGCTAAATGCTGCAAAGTGCTGTTGGCTCTCTGTTAATAAGATTTTATTAACATTGACAAGTCTAGACCTGTTAATGTTTTTGGAAAGTGTCTTGAGATAACGTTTGTTTTGATGCTGTATAAAAAAGGTTGATTGATTTATTGACTGTTGAATAATCATGCTAGATTCAACCATGTTAAAGAGACTTTGAGGATTTTCAAAATTATCTTGAAAAAGTCTCATATCTGGATTTAGGCCTGATCATAATCCCCAGTTTAGTATGAGATTATCAGCGCCAAAATAGGTTATCTACTGATTCCTAGCTGCACAATCAGGACTGGAAAGGTCGGATTGTACCAGATTGTTTTACGGCACGCCAAAGTCTCTATTGCTGGGTTTCCATTACAGTTTTTCGCAAAATAAAAGCGATATTCCTAAAATTTTGACAAAGTATATTTGCGTTTGGAACGTGTTTCCATTGAAGGTTGTTCTAGGCAGGAGCGCCGTAACTCTCGTCAAATATCATCCCGCAAGATTTCACTACTGAAAGATGGACGCTAGAAGATCAGTTTCAATCTCATTATAACACTCTGCACTCTGCATTTTCTCGAAAATAATTGCGAGAAAAGTCTCCTCCTCTGTCCAAACGTAGCGCGCCATGTTTACTCACAGAGAAGTGATCATATGACCAGGTACGTCTAGTCCTGTGCCGTATAGTCGCGGAAAAAGTGTTTCCATTGCGCTTTTGCGATATATTTGAATGTCGAAACGTCTGAAAAACCACCTCTTGAAAGCGTAAAAACTTTTTAGCGATATTTTAGTGTTTTTGCGAAATTCAGGTGTTTCCATTACCAGTTTTTTTATTGCGCTATTTAAATTTTGCACATATCCAAGGGTAATGGAAATGCACCATATGACAACACCACGCCTGCTGACAAAGTTTAGCAGTGAGAAGAGGGATCTTTGTTGTTTCTCTGCTCAAAACAATCTCATGGTTATTTAGCAGTGATAGTGGAAACAGGAGCTGGACTGTCTGACAGAAAAGGGACGGAAGACCAGAAGAAAGATAAACAGGAGAGCGATAGAGCACGAGCTAAAGGCTAAATCAGGGGCTAAGCTGTTTGTGATAATGTTCATTCCTGTCCACATGCAGCAGTTTTTCAAACCTGAGAGTCTATCAATAAAATGAAGAGCCAGGTTTTGTTTGCTCTGCTTGGTGAGGTTTGGAGTTGGTAGATGAGCACTGGTAGGACACAACCAGGATTCACTAATGTACCCGGCTACTAAACTACAGTTGATTGTTGTCACATTTCAAACAACAGTGCTACATAACTGTTGATTAATACACAACCTCATTGGCCGTATCCGATGAAAAGCTGTCTTGAACAAAGAAAGATCTAGTCTACTTTCACTTTTACTTTCACAACAAATGCATCATGACACTTTGTTCACCTTGCAGCCGCTTTAAGATTTTTTTTTTGTGTGTACTTTTGGGAAAGATAACCTAGAATTATGCACAGAAATGAACCTTAAATGTTTTCAAAGAGCCGTATAAACATGATTTAGGATTCTGAGAAACAACAATGAAGATAATCCCGACTTTCAGCTCTGAATGAAGAGCAGTGCTGAAGTCGAACATCGGTGTAGACTCTTCACACTGACCCACTCACTGAGCATCTGTGGTGGTTGAGTGCAAATGCATGTAGAGATGTAGAAACCCAGTGCAGACCTGTGTTGTTCTGTGTGTGCATGTGTGTGTGTGTGTGTGTGTGTGTGTGTGTGTGTGTGTGTGTGTGTGTGTGTGTGTGTGTGTGTGTGTGTGGAAGCAGCTGTAGCGTAGGCTGAAGAGGAGTGATACTCTGTTTGTTGAGGCTTTGAATCGAAGGCTTCGGTGCTGAGCTGGCAGACAGACAGGGAAGCCCGTTTATCATTATACCTCCTCCGCAAGTGCAGGACAAGCCCAC
>RPOG01003211.1:0-69450 GCA_008086565.1 Thalassoma bifasciatum
CACAGGTACAGACCACCTCACAGGTACAGACCACAACACAAGTACAGACCACCACAGGTACAGACCACCACAGGTACAGACCAACCCACAGGTACAGACCACCTCACAGGTACAGACCACCCCACAGGTACAGACCACCTTACAGGTACAGACCACCACACAGGTACAGACCACAACACAGGTACAGACCAACACACAGGTACAGACCACCTTACAGGTACAGACCACGTGTGTCCATGTCTGGTGTGTGTCCATGTCTGGTTGTGTGTCCATGTCTGGTGTGTGTCCATGTCTGGTCCACACAGGTACAGACCACACACAGGTACAGACCACCACACAGGTACAGACCAACACACAGGTACAGACCAACACACAGGTACAGACCACCTTACAGGTACAGACCACACACAGGTACAGATCACCTTACAGGTAAATCTACAGTTGTGCTCGTAAGTTTACATATCCAGGCAGAATTTATGATTTTTTTTGTTCATTTTTCAGAGAATATGAATGACAACACAAAAACTTTTCTGTCTACAAACAACTGTGTTTACTCTTTTTTATTCATAATGGAACAGAAACTTCTAGAATGACCCTGATGAAAAGTTTTAAGTTCACAAACGCATCATTAAAAACCTTCAGCAGTTTTAGTGCTGTGCTGTTTCCTTAAACTTAACTGAAGTGGTTCAGAATGTTGTTTGATTCTAAAAACTACTTCACTTGATCACAGACACTTTTTCAAATACTTCAGCATGAATACACCATTTAGAGAAGGACCTGCTACATAGAGCTATTATGTTGAAATGCTGCTTTTTTGGGCCAGTACTCCTCAAACAAAGTTGCACCAATTGTGACCATTCAAGAAGTAAAGTGTTAGGAATGTTGTTCTTGTACAGGGTTTATCTGTAACTTTCGTTCTTTTAGAAATATCCTGAATTTTCTGAAAATTTTTGGCCCATTGAAATGAATGTAGAATTAATGAATAGCTCCAAGACTGTCCCCCCTCTGGTTTAACATGAACTGCATTTTAACTTCAAGATTCCACTTTGAATTATAATGAAAAATCAAAACTTCCTCTCTGTAAACAGGAAGTGGTGTCTCACTGTAAGAAACTCACGAAGAAGAACGCGGAGCAGCTGTCGGACATGATGGACGTGGGGCGGAGCAAAGGACTGAAGGCGCTGAGCCGAGAGCGGCGAGACCGTCTGGAGGCTTATCAGCACCTGTTCTACCTGCTGCAGGTGAGACACACACACACACACACACACACACACACACACACACACGCACACACACACACACACACACCTGTTCTACCTGCTCTAAGCCCACACCAGCTCTGATCCTGATCCTGTACATCTGTGTGTGTGTGTGTGTGTGTGTGTGTGTGTGTGTGTGTGTGTGTGTCAGACCCAGCCCCTGTACCTGGCTCAGCTGATCTTCCTGATGCCTCAGAGTCGCTCCACCTCCTTCATGGAGATGTTGGTGTTCAGCCTCTTCAACTACGGCTCCGACCGCAGGGAAGCGTTCCTGCTGCTGCAGCTCTTCACCGCCGCGCTGCGCTACGAGATCAGGTCACACACACACACACACACACACACACACAGACTGAGGAACCATTTGACTGTGACATCATCACTAACACCTGTCCGTCTCCATGGTGACGACAGGCTGAAGGTGGAGCAGCCCAAAGACGTGGTCACAGGAAACCCCACCGTCATCAAGATGCTGGTCAACTTCTACCGCCACGCCCGCGGTCAGAACGCCCTGCGTGACGCTCTGGGCCCGGCGCTTCAGGACGTCCTGCAGGACCGGACCCTCAGCATCAGGACCGACCCCGTCGACGTCTACAAGACCTGGATCAACCAGAGCGAGACCCAGACCGGGACCAAGAGGTCAGAGCAGACCAGAGAGACCAGGTGACCTTTGACCTCCACTGCTCCCTTACCTGACTCTCACCTGTGTCCCTCAGCTCTCTGCCGTACGACGTCACACCTGAAGACGCTCTGAGTCACCCTGAGGTCCGGAGACGCATCGACATCGCCATCATCAACCTGAAGAACCTAACGGACCGAGTGTTCAAGGCCATCACCTCCAACCTGCACAAGCTCCCGTACGTTCACACCTGTACACACCTGTAACACACCTGTAACACACCTGTACACACCTGTGCACACCTGTACACACCTGTAACACACCTGTAACACACCTGTAACACACCTGTACACACCTGTGCACACCTGTACACACCTGTAACACACCTGTAACACACCTGTACACACCTGTACACACCTGTACACACCTGTACACACCTGTAACACACCTGGTCATACCTGTAACACAGCTGTACACAGCTGTACACACCTGTGACAGAGCTGTACACACCTGTACACACCTGTACACACCTGTAACACACCTGTAACACACCTGTTCATACCTGTACACACCTGTACACACCTGTTCATACCTGTACACACCTGTAACACACCTAAATTCACCTGTAACACACCTAAATTCACCTGTACACACCTGTAACACACCTGTACACACCTGTACACACCTGTTCATACCTGTACACACCTGTACACACCTGTTCATACCTGTACACACCTGTACACACCTGTACACACCTGTAACACACCTGTAACACACCTAAATTCACCTGTACACACCTGTTCACAGCTGTTCACACCTGTAACACACCTGTACACACCTGCAACACACCTGTACACACCTGTTACACACATGAACACACCTGTTACACACATAAACACACCTTTAACACACCTGAATACACCTGTTACACATCCTTACACACCTGTTCACACCTGAGTACACCTGTACACACCTGTTACACAACCGTACACACCTGAATATACCTGTGACATACCCGTACACACCTGTTTACCTGCCTAAGTTTGCATAAATAAGAGGTTTATATGCACATATAAATAAATTTCCACACCTGTTCATCCCCCAGAACTTCTGCACACTCACACCTGCTCAGCTCTCTAAACTGCTTTTTATTCACACCTGTGTATCTCACCTGTGTGTCTCACCTGTGTATCTCACCTGTGTGTGTGTTTCAGGTACGGTCTGCGTTACACGGCGAAGGTTCTCAGAGACGCTCTGATGGAGAAGTTTCCCTCCGCCGGTGAGGACGACCTGTACAAGGTGAGCCTCAGATTCAGACTCCGCCCCTTTCTCTCTGCAGTATGTACGTGGTTAAAGGTGTGACTCTAAGCCCCGCCCCCTCTCAGATCGTAGGTAACCTGATCTACTATCGCTACATGAACCCCGCCATCGTGGCTCCGGACGGTTTCGACGTGGTCGACCGCTCCGCCGGCTCCGCCCTTCAGCCCGAGCAGCGCCACATCCTGGGCTCCATCGCCCGCATGCTGCAGCACGCCGCCGCCAACAAGCTGTTCCAGGGCGACGGGTACCACGTCAGAGTCCTGAACCAGTACATCAGCCAGACCCACAACCGCTTCAGGTCAGAGCCGCCAGCCAATCACAGACGAGTACACACCTGTTGAACCCAGACGCTCTGACCAGCACACACACACACACACACACACACACACACACACACACACACACACACACACACACACACTGTGTGTGTGTGTGTGTGTGTGTGTGTGTGTGTGTGTGTGTGTGTGTGTGTGTGTGTGAACAGGAAGTTCCTGTCGTGTGTGTGTGACGTCCCGGAGCCTGAGGAGCGTTTCAGCATGGACGAATACTCTGAGCTGCTCATCGTCAACAAACCGGTCGTTTACATCTCAGTCAGTGAGCTGCTCAACACACACAAGGTAACACACACACACACACACACACACACTCACACACACACACACACACACACACACACACACACACGTTGACTGTTTCAATCATTGATTATAACATTTTCATTTTAGCAGAGTTGGCACAAACTAAAGCAGCTTCCTGTAATTTTATTTCACATTTCTTCATTTTCAGTTTTTCACGACTTGAGGCAAATTTTATTTCACAGGTTCATCATTTTTTTTCCTTTTTGATGCATTTAGCAAATATTTTTGTGGCATTTTCTCATTCCACAGGGATCCTACACATTAGGGCTGAACGATTTCAGAAAAAGATCTAATTGCGATTTTTCTGGCAGATTCAGAGATTTCAATTTGATTCACGATTTTCTTTAAATCAAACTTTAGTGAAGTTTTCACAATGTACAGTAACATTTACAAACTTGACAGAAAATTACATCAAACCATTGAAACATCAAAAGCTTTTACTCTAATGTGAGGATGAAAATAAAAACTGAAGGTAAGAATTGTTTCAAACTTTTAAATAAAAGTTCAATGTTTTAATATAAAAAGTGAAAATTTTGAGAAATAACGACAAAATGCTGAGGCAAATTCAAGATTTTAAGATGAAACTTCTTAAGTTTAAGAAATCAGTTTAAGATTATGTGAAAAAAAGTCTAAACTTTCTTATTTAAGGTCAAAATTTTAAGATGACAAAAGTCTAAGATAAAGTCCACGTTTTGAAATAAAAAGTTGAAATTTTGATAAAGAAAGTCAAAATTCTAAGATTTAAGTTGAAATGATGAGAAAAAAATACAGAAGCTAAAAAAATAAGACATAAAAAGAAGATTTTTCGATAAGTTAATGAATTTTGACTCTTCTCAAAACCTAACACCCATTCCTGCTTTTTCTAAACCGGACTTTTAAAACCGTATTTTTAGTTATAAAAACTGAAGAACAGAAAGAGCTATCTTTGACTCTTAACTTTAAAAATGATGTAGTGCAAAATATTCTTAATTGTGTCAAGTTAAATAAAATAAAATCAGCAACAATCCCAAAGAAAAAAGTATTTTTCCAACAGTCTCACACTCAAAGACAGGTGTGTGTGAAACAGCTGATATAACAGATCCTGGGTCAGTCAGGAGCAAAAGTCTTAAATTCATTAAAATGTTATATCCTGGACTTAAATGACTCAAAGGTTTAAATTTGTCAGGATTTGTTCAGGTCTTTTTTTATGGGACTCTTTGAAAAGGAGATGTAGAGTTAACCAGACTGAAACTGTGGGTCAGTGTTTGCACTTTAACATCCAGCTGTTACAGATCACTGAGGATCACTTCATGTTCAATAAACTCACAAAAATAAACTTGAATGAGTCTCATTAAGTGACGTGTTATGATTTGGTTGTAATGCAGCAAGATCCCTCAACCATCAAATATATATATTTATGTGTTTTTGGTCTTAAATTTCATTCAAGGCAGCATTAAAAAGCGTTAAATTAGATTTACTGAAACCTGCAGGAACCCTGTTCCAATCATTCAGCATTATTTCAACACATTTGCTGCAAGGAAATGCAGTTTTTCCATTCAAACTTATTCTCCTTTTTTGGCTCGTTACTTCAGTGATGTGTTTGGGGTCTGGTTAAATTAACTTAATATAAGTGTGTGTGTGTGTGTGTGTGTGTGTGTGTGTGTGTGTGTGTGTGTGTGTGTTTCAGCTGTTGTTGGAGCAGCAGCAGGTTTTGTGTCCTGACCCCTCTGACCCCCTCAGGCTGCTGCTCAACGACCTCGGAGCGGTGCCCACCCTGCAGGAGCTCATGGGTACTGCAGCTCACACACACACACACTCACACACTCTCACACACACACTCACACACACACACACACACACACACACACCTGGTTCTGATCCTGTGTTTTTCTGCTCTCAGGTGATTCGTCAGCTGACCCGGGCTCTGAAGGAAAGATGGAAGTTTCTCTGACGCTCACCAGCAAGTTCGACATCTTCAACGAGCCCGACGACAAACAGGACGCCAGAGCGCTGCTGCTCAGGTGAGTGAGCACGTTAGCATCTGTGAGCTTCACCTGCTCAGGTGTGATCAGACTCTGAGCACGCTCAGACGCATCAGCTGATAGAGTCACTTCCTGTTGTTTCAGCACGAAGCAGCTGATCATCGACATCATCAGGACGCAGCCCGGCGACTCTCTGAGCCACATCCTGAGGGCGTCTGCGTCACATGACCAGGTACACACACACACTCACACACACACACACACACACACACACACACACACAGGTGGAGCTCAGGTTAACCCCTCCTCCTCCTCCACAGGAAGCCTGTCATGATTGGCTGGTGCAGCGGCGAGCTCGTCAGGACGCTCGCACGCCCGACAAACTGAAGAGGAACCAGTCGCTGATGGCGAACGGGAACCTGAGTTTGGAGGAGAAGAAGAGGAAGATCGTCCGGAGTCTGCGCCGTCTGGAGGCGCTGGGGGTCCTGAGACCACCTCAGACCGAGAACCAGATCCTGACCATGATCGCCAAGGTGAGCTCACCTGACCTTCAGAATAAAACACAGTCTATTCAAACACTCCTCAGGCTTTTATTCTGAAGGTCTCACATCACTGAAACTCTTATACTTGAGCTCAGTTAAGTTTCATACAAAAACAGTCATTTCAAGGTCAGGCTTTTATTTTGAAGGTCTTACATGAATCAAACCCTTAAATCTGAGCTGACTTGAGTTTCAGAATAAAACTCACTTAATACAAACACTCATGACTCATCAGGCTTTTATTCTGAAGATCTTAAATCACTAAAACTGTTTTACTCGAGATCACCTGAGTTTCAAAATAAAACTCAGTCAAGTTTAACACTCATGACCCCTCAGGCTTTTATTCTGAAGGTCTAACAGGAATCAAACTCTTCAACCTGAGATCGCCTGAGTTTCAGAATAAAACCCAGTCAATCCAAACACACCTCAGGCTTTTATTCTGAAAGTGTTACATCACTGAAACTCTTATACTTGAGCTCAGTTAAGTTTCATACAAAAACAGTCAATTCAAAGACTCCTCAGGCTTTTATTTTGAAGGGCTTACGTGAATCAAACCATTAAATCTGAGCTGACCTGAGTTTCAAAATAAAACTCGATTAATACAAACACTCATGAATCCTCAGGCTTTTATTTTTAAGGTCTTACAAGAATCAAGCTCTTTAACCTGAGCTCACTTGAGTTTCAAAATTAAACCCAGTCATTTCAAAGACCCCTCAGGCTTTTATTCTGAAGGTGTTACATCACTGAAACTCTTATACTTGAGCTCATTTAAGTTTTATACAAAAACAGTCAATTCAAAGACTCCTCAGGCTTTTATTTTGAAGGTCTTACAGTAATCAAACCCTTAAATCTGAGCCGACTAGAGTATCAGAATAAACCCCCCCCCTATACAAACACTCATGACTCCTCAGGCTTTTATTCTAAAGGTCTCACATCACTGAAACTCTTATACTTGAGCTCATTTAAGTTTCATACAAAACCAGTCAATTCAAAGAGCCCTCAGGCTTTTATTTTGAAGGGCTTACGTGAATCAAACCCTTAAATCTGAGCTGACCTGAGTTTCAGAATAAAACTCAGGCAAATCAAACACTCCTCAGGCTTTTATTCTGAAGGTGTTAGATCACTGAAACTCTTATACTTGAGCTCATTTAAGTTTCATACAAAAACAGTCAATTCAAAGACTACTCAGGCTTTTATGTTGAAGGGCTTATGTGAATCAAACCCTGAAATCTGAGCTGACCTGAGTTTCAAAATAAAACTCGATTAATACAAACACTCATGAATCCTCAGGCTTTTATTTTTAGGTCTTACAAGAATCAAGCTCTTTAACCTGAGCTCACTTGAGTTTCAAAATTAAACCCAGTCAATTCAAACACACCTCAGGCTTTTATTCTGAAGGTGTTACATCACTGAAACTCTTATACTTGAGCTCATTTAAGTTTCATACAAGAACAGTCAATTCAAAGACTCCTCAGGCTTTTATTTTGAAGGTCTTACAGGAATCAAACCCTTTAATCTGAGCCCACCTGAGTTTCAGAGTAACCCCCCCCCCCTATACAACAACACATATGACTCCTCAGGCTTTTATTCTGAAGGTCTTACAGGAATCAAGCTCTTCAAACTGAGATCACCTGAGTTTCAAAATAAAACTCAGTCAAGTTTAACACTCATGACTTCTCAGGCTTTAATTTTGAAGGTCCCAACATGAATCAAAGTCTTATTTCTGAGCTGAGTTTCAAATTGAAACTTAGTGAATTAAAAAAAAAAAAAAAAAGACTCCTCAGGCTTTTATTTTGAAGGTCTTACAGGAATCTGAAACGTGCGCTCACTTGTCCCCGCCTCTTAGGACATCCGCCAGCAGCGTCTGCACCGTCAGCGGCGAGGGGCGGAGCTTCAGAAGCTGCGTCAGACGCTCAGCAGTCTGCAGGAGAAGAGCAGCTTCCACAGCGAGCAGGTGGATTACTACAGGCATTACATCACTTCCTGTCTGGATAACCTGACCGCCAGCAGGTAAAACCAAACACAAACACACGTTTTTTTATATTTCCCAGAGAGAACGAGAGGAGATTTAAGCTCCACCCACTTCTCTAAGAGTCTCTGACTTACTCGTCTCTGATTGGCTGTTTTAGTAAACCGACCAATAAGAAAGCAGCAGAGAGCAAAACGAAGAAGAAGCTTCCGGCTCTGAGCTACAGCGCCGCCCGGCTGCAGGAGAAGGGAGTGCTGCTGGAGATCAGCGACCTGCCACACACACAGTGAGCTCACACACACACACACACACAGTGAGCTCACACACACACACACACACAGTGAGCTCACACACACACACACACACAGTGAGCTCACACACACACACACACACACACACATGACGGAAAAATGTGCCTCATGTAAGTTTGTAATTCAAAATACATAAGAAAAGCGAATGAATTTAAGTTATGACATCATAAAGAAAAAAAAATGCATTAAAATGAATCAGAATGCAGGATCAGAGATAATTGGGGGTAAAAATATTTTATAATAATCTTTAAAAATCATGATAAAGTCCTGATCCTGCCATTAAAGTTAAGCCATGGTTTTCCCAGGTTAGGCATAAAAGAGAAAAATAATAATAACTTACATTCAGATGTTTATCAACAGCTATAAACACAAGTATAACAAAAAGACATGACTAATATTTACAGGCTAAAAAATATATATGATAATAACGCAGGGTGAATGGTGCAAAGTATTTTAATATTTTTTAAGTCCTCTCAGCGTCCTTCAACCGCGCTCCCTTTGTCCATGGCAGTGATTCCCAACCTGTGGTCCGTGGCCCCCTGGTGGGCCGCGAAGGTTTTGGAAGTGGGCCGCCAAATCATTTCTAAAAAGTATAATTTTCATGTGTGTCTGTGTGTGGGGATGTAATTACATAAAGATAAAAACAAAGTAATGTTTTAAATGTGAAGAAAAAGCAGGAAAAATGTAGAAAAGGAATTTTTTTTGTTTTTTTTACCAAATTGAGTCCAATCAAATGGTTGATTTTCAGAAATTTTTCAAGGAGTTGATAAACATTTATTTTCCACTCTATTAATAAATGTTGTTAGTTATGAAATCTGACAATTCGCCGGTTTTTTCAGGTTTTGGACTGGACATATAGTTTATAAATGCCAATCGTTTTAAAGTTAATGTTATCTTCCTTTTTTGCCCCAGCAGGTTTGGTTAATCCTGAGGGTTAAGCATGTAAAAATATTCATGTATATATATAAAAAAGTGCCCCAAAAAGGCATTATATGGTCTCTGTACTTATGGGATTGGAGTTGGGCCGTGAAAATGTTTGAGACTTAAAAGTGGGCCCTGAGTTGGAAAAGGTTGGGAACTGAAATGAAATAATCCAAAAGTCCTCGGCCGAAAAGTCAACACAAAATAAAAATGATCAAAAAAGCCTAAAAGAAAGTAATCCAAGGAGGAAATAATCCAAACTTTGGACTCTATGGAACTTTTTTTGTGAGTCGGCTCCGGCGATTAAAGCACAGAACAGCGCGTTATAATTCACCAACTCAGTTCTTTAAGTTTTTACTTTGTGCTGAAATGTTTTTACCACACTTCTCTCACATAAATTCACTTAAAACACTGTTTCTTTCTTAGCTGCAGACCTTTCTCTTTCCAGCCGCCTGCTCACTTTTTTCCTCCTCTTCCTTCACGTCACATCCTTTATTTATAACTTTACGTGGCAACTTAGTTGGACACATTTATTACATTTCCAACTTTTTAGTTGAGCATACCCTTTTCTCAAACCCTTCTTTACACTGGAAAAAAAACTATTTTGATTCTTTAAAAACACAGTTCATCACATTTCTTTCTTTTGATTTGAGCACCTGTGTTTCATCATATTTTCATTATTTCTTTTTCACACTCACTCACTTTAATGTGCCGCTGTCACAGCACAGTATTGTTACGTTTTGTTTTCAGCGACAGGTCTGACCCATTGACTGTATATAGAATGAACAGCGTGGCTCCTCCTGTCACCGTTCTACGTTTTTGAAGCCAAAAAACCCCGTTTCTCTAGCCGCCATTGTGCAGCCAGAGTCTGTGCAGTAGAGAATTTCAGGTGGAGCCAAGTAAAAAAGAGAAATAAAAATATTTATTTCTTCTTCTTCAGAAGGTTTAGTCTCCTTTTGGCTCTTTCCTGAAGTTTCTTATATCCCCCTATTTTTGATGAGTGCTTGCCGTCGACAGTTGATAGCATTTTGCTTTGAATATAGTGCCAAAAATTGCACCAATAACTAATGAGAAACTAACTTCTCAGAAAAAAAACACCTGAACACCATGCAGCCAGATGACATCATCATACCACCTTAGAGTAAAGATGAGAGAAACGTTTCTACCAGGTATCGTAATTTTTTAAGTTTTCCCGGCTCATATCTGGAATACATGGGGAGGCGGGGCTTATGACCTATACTGCAGCCAGACACCAGGGGGCGGGGCTTATGACCTATACTGCAGCCACACACCAGGGGGCGGGGCATCTGCTGGAGGCTTCAGTTTGAGCCAAACGTTGTTACGTCCACTCATTATACGGTCTATGTTTTGACACTATTAAAAAGAAATAGTTTTCAAACAGCGCCCTCTTCTGTTACTTTCACTGTTCATAAACATGTCTGTAAGAGCCACTGGTCTTTGGTCATTTTCACAGTATCAAATGTGACCTTTATGAAAAAAGGTTTGGACCCCCCCCCTCTGTTTTATAGGGACCTCGATTCAGGTCCCTGAACCGTCAGAAGTCCTCATAACGGGACTGTGTTAACACATCAGTGTCCCCATAAGTATAGGAAAACAAGTAGAGTCACACACACACACGGGTGTTATTACAACTGAGGTGTTCATGATTTAATCATTTCATTTGATCATTATTTGATTGATAATTAACGGTTTTGTATCACTTGAGGTTTAAGAACGTCGTCTTTGACATCACCCCGGGACCTGAGACAGGAAGTTTCAAAGTAAAAGCCCGTTTCCTTGGCGTGGAGATGGAGGAGTTCCCGCTCAAGTATCAGGTGCGGCCACATTTCTGAAGTTATTTTCTGTCACCTATGAAAAGAATGTGTGTGTGTGTATTCATGATGTGTGTGTGTGTGTTTTCAGGACCTGCTGCAGCTGCAGTACGAGGGCGTGGCCGTGATGAAGATGTTCGACAAAGCGAAAGTCAACGTCAACCTGCTCATTTTCCTCCTCAACAAAAAATTCTTCAAGAAATGAAACCAAGTGACACTCTTACCTTACACTCCTATCTTTGATTTTTTTATTCTCACTACAAACTCCAGTTTTAAACATCTCAATTTGTAACAGAGTGAAGCATCTTCACACTCCTATCTCTGTGCATTATCATTTATAAAAACCATATTTTTATAACTGTTTCCAAGTGGAGCATCTTCACTCCTATAACTTGCCTTTGTTTACTTTGGTGTCTTTATAAACTACAGAGTGAAACATCTTTACACTCCAATCTCTGTTTTTATATTTTCGTGTATTGTCATTTTTATAAAGTATGTTATTTTATCAGAGTGGAGCATCTTCACTACTCTCCTATCTTTGTGTCTCTACCTGCCTCAGTGTTTCGTCTTTATAAATTACTGATGCATCTTCACTACACTCCTATCAACATATTTATCAAAGCTATTTTTTATATATCCCATAGTATCATGATGTGTCAGTATTCTCTTTATATAACAGAGTGAGACGTCTGTTTGTGTTTTGGATCTTTGTCGCTGATTAATAAATGTAAATATTTTCTGTCTCTTCTTTCTTTTGGATGTTCAGGGAAAAAAATTCACAAAGTTTTTTTACTTTAATAAATGTGAGAAAGTGGGAAAACAAATGTGATGAATGAGTCATTTATTGATGTATTGAAATTAAAAAGATGCTGAATTTTTAATAGATGCTTAAAAAAAATTTAAGTTTTTCAGAGTGAAGTTATAAAACATCTATGGCTTTGATGTGAGTATTAAATAATGTCTTCTGATTGGCTGATAGAGAACCAGGGGGTGGAGTCATCAACAGTTTGTTATTACACTTGGACTGAAACTTTTAGATTTCTCTGTGAGTCACATTAAACTGACAAACATTAACATTCTACTTTTTTACTGAAAACTGTGCAGAAAGTTTTTATCAAAGATCATTAAAATTCTGAGGCAGCAGATCTGAGAGTTTGAACAGAAACATTTTTATTCCACAGTTTGAGTCACAATCAGAGCAAAGAAGAAAAATAGATTCACAGATTCATCAGAGACGTTTCTATCTGCTAACAGGCGTACAAAAATACTTTTAATTTCCTCTGAACTTCAAGTATCTGCTCACAACAACAGGGATCATCTGAGGGACCAGTTACTGAAGGTCTGAACCAGTTTAAACCAGTTTGAACCAAATCAAACTGAGCCAGAATGAATCTGCTATGAACCAAATTTTAAAACATGTTGAGAGGATTTTAAACCAGTTTCAGTCAGCCTGATCCTACGGCGCCTCTAAAGGGACAAGAAAAGGTAAAAAAGAAATAATAATTTCACGTGCGCACTTAAAACTTTCAGATGCTCACCTGACAGTTTTCTTCTCTACAAAATGACAAAAAGGTCTAAAAACATATTTTTAAAAAGTTCTTTGAAAATGGATAAAAACATATTTCTGAGAGAAGAATTATGTTTTCTAACAGATTTCAGTAGTTGACCAACATTTCAAAGTTTTTAGGTTCATTATTTTTTAGTATTTTTAATTTGAGCACCCAAAAATGTCAGGTGGAGCAACCAAATATGTGAAAATATATTTATATGTTCCTGTTATTTTTTCTGTGTGAAATTATTGGCAAGTATCTCTCAAGTGTCTGTAGTGACTCATACATTTTCATTTTGTGTGTTTCATTTCTTTTATTTGTGAATAAGATAAATAATTTGATGTTAAAATAACATTTCACATTATTACATTGGTTGTACCACCTGACATGGAAATTGTTCCAGTCACCAATGAAGTGAAAAAACCTTTTTTATCAGTATTTCAGAGAAATCTACAAACTTTTCCACTTGGTCACAAATGTCATTTGGGCTCCTCTGGCTGATGCAGTTTCCTGTTTCCTGTTTTATTCTCTTCACTTTAAAATAAAAGTCTAATGTTACGGTTGCACCATCCTGACATTTGACAAGGTGAAAATTACGGGACAAAAGTTTTTTACATTTCTCAACAGCTTTAAAATTCTTTTTATTTGCAAAGAATGTTTTATTTAAAAAGGTTGAAGCATAAAATAATGCCACTGTATTTTTAATTTCCATTTACAATAACTGACATTCAATTTTTAGAGTTTAATTACTGTGGATACTTGTCAGGACGGTTGCACCACCTGACATTTTGGGGGTTTGAGGAACCAAAACACAAAAAAACATGTTATATTTTAATAGTTTAAAGATGTGTTCAAATAACACAGGTTTCATAGAATAAAGAAATACATGTGATGAAATACTCAATTCATGATGGAAGGAAATATTGCACTCAGACACAAAAAAAGGGGACGTCACCTCATTGACCCCAATACAAGAGTTAGTGCGTGCATATCATCACCATGAACTTTATTATCAGGACATTGCTGCTTTGCTTGCAAAGTCATGGTTATGTTGTGTCCGAGAGAAACCTGAAGAGAATTTTGAATTCCTACGGTCTGTTTCGACGTAAAGGATTCACCGCTTTGGATTGTGTGTTTGATTTTTGTAGAGGGACAGCTTCAAACATCTGACCAGCTCTGTGGTTATTGTTGGATGTTCACAAAATGTCACGTAAAAGTTTCTAGTGAGCACGTAAAAGTTTCTAGTGAGCACGTAAAAGTTTCAAAAGCGTGCACGTGAAATTATTATTGTCTTGTCTTTGTTAAACCAGTTTAAATCTTCTTAAACCAGTTGTAACTGGTTCAAACCAGTTCATCAGTTTTTATGAATTGATCAGCTGATTGTTACATCAACAGGTAACTTTCTAGGCTCCTCCCTCCTCCCCAATGTCACTGGTGATGTCATAGATCTGTGATGTCACATCTCCCAATAAAAAAGAAGGAAGTGTTTTCAAAATAAAAGCAGATAAAGTCACCTGCTGTCAGTGATTCGTGCTCTGACTAAAGTCGAGATCCAATAAAATCCAGAAACCTTCAGCTCCAAACAAATGATTTTATCATAAAGTTTGATTTTTACAGAAATGAACTTTATTTTCAGTCGTCTGCTCAAAGTGTCGACAGGAAGCTTCGATAAAAACGTTTCATTCGCTCCAAACCAACAACGCTCGTAAACATTCAGCTTCAATAAAACTGTAAAAACAAAACAACAAAAAAAAAACAAAGTCCTCTGACGCGTCTGATTCTTCCTGTTTGATCCAGACTCTTCAGTCCATCCCTGCACAACCAGCATCAGCTCAGCTCAGCATTAATTAATTAAGACTTAACGCTCAATAAATCCATCAATAAATCACAACCTAAGACTCAGAAATGTTTCATTTAATCCCTAATGAACCCCCCTCTGAACTGCTGCTGCTGTGTTGGAGTCCTTGGACTTTTCTCCTCATGATTTACACTTTTTTATCTCACAATTCTGAGATTTTATCCAGAAAATTTGACTTTTTAACTCATAATTTTTGACTTTTTACCTCAAATTTTGATATGAAATCTCAAATTTTTGACCTTTTATCTGAAAATCTGGATTTTTTTCCTCATTAACTCAAATTTTCATCTCACATTTCTGATATTTTATCTTAAAATTTCAGTTTTTTATTTCAGATTTTGACTTTATCTTAAAAAAAAATAAAGGTCCTATTTCAAATTTTTAACTTTTTCAATTGAAATTTTGACTTTTTTCCTCAATGATTTAAACTTTTTATCTTAAAATTCTGATATTTTATCTAGAAAATTTGACTTTTTACCTCAAATTTTGAAATCTAATCTCAAATTTTTGACTTTTTATCTGAAAATCTGGATTTTTTTCCGCACATGAATACAAATTTTTATCTCAAAATTTCAGCTTTTTATTTCAGATTCTGACTTCATCTAAAAAAAATTGTCCTATCTCAATTTTTTAACTTTTTCAATTGAAATTTTGACTTATTTCCCTCATGATTTCATCTTTTTATCTCAAGAATCTGATATCTAATCTCAAATTTTTGACCTTTTAAATCTGAAAATCTGGATTTTTTCCCCACATGAATTCAAATTTTCATCTCACAATTCTGATATTTTATCTAGAAAATTTGACTTTTAACTAATAATTTTGACTTTTTACCTCAAATTTTGATATGTAATCTCAAATTTTTGACCTTTTATCCGAAAATCTGGATTTTTTTCCCCAAATAAATTCAATTTTTCATCTCACAATTCTGATATTTTATCTCAAAATTTCAGCTTTTTCTTTCAGATTCTGACTTTATCTAAAAAAAAAAAAAGGTCCTATCTCAAATTTTAACTTTTTCAATTGAAATTTTGACTTTTTCCCCCAATGATTTCAACTTTTTATCTCAAGAATCTGATATTTTATCTCAAATTTTGACCTTTTAAGTAAAAAGTTTGACTTTTGTCTCAAAATTTAGACCTAATAGGGACAAAAAAAAAAATCTTAAAAGAAATAAAGCCTTTTTTTCTTTTAAACTGGCGGAAATGGGCTTCTATAGATGAAGGTTTGGTACCAGCAAGAATTTAAGAAACTTTCACCCCTGGTTAATATTGAAATGGGGCTCAGCATTTCAACATTGAGCTTTTCCTGCGAGTAAATGCAAGAGTGTTTGTGCTAAGCTGGGCTAACACGTCCTGTAGTCGTACACAGGGATGGACCTCGGTCTGTAACTCGCCCTGCAGCTGTAGCGCCCCCCGGTGGAGGACGCTACAGTTCGTCGTCTCCACAGGATTCAGCTCGAGTCGTCCACGTTAACTCTTTGGGATTCATAAATACAAAAAAACATTTCATCAAATTCATCTCGACAGAATCTTTACTACGTTGAGTCGTCGACACGTCGGTCGGCGTTTGCCTGAACGTTCCTGTGACGGCGAAGAAAGACGGAAATATCCAGCATCAGACGGTTTGACGACGGTTAGAGAAGGTACAGCGCAGCAGCAGGTAGCTTCATGTTCATGTTTCCACCTCAGTGCAAATAACGCGTCTGTAAACATCGAACACGTCCACACACTCGTCAGGAAGCATCAGTAAACGGACTGTTACCCAGGATGCATCAGTGAGGGAAACAGGAGGGCTGCACCGCCAACGCTTCACGGATACGTGACGGAAAAGAGCTCAAGAAATAAACCGATAGCATCTCAGCGGCTACTGTCACGTCGTCTCATCGAGAAAAGAAAGAAATGTTTCCATCAGCTGATCGTCAGAGTCTAAACCTGACGACCTGCCGACAGCAGGGGGCGCCACTGAGCTGCAGCAGAGCAGGCGCCACGTGTACGAAGGCTACGGTCACTTCCAGGTCCTGGCACCACTTCATGCACAATCCCACATCTCCTCTTTCTTAAAGTGCCCTTTCAAAATAAAAGCAAAAAAGTCACGAAAGTAACCTCAAAAAAAAAAGACAGATTTAAAGGGACAGTTCAAAAAGCGCCATTCAGCAACTCAAGAGCCACTCTGCAAAAACTGAAATCTGAGGTGTTTATGTCTAATTTTTTGTAAACACTTTCTCATCAAACAAGTCCAGAAAAACTGTTTGACTTCAAGATAATCAAAGACTAAAGTGAGTCTTCACGTAACTTCTGTCAAAAAGTGGTGGACTATGAAATAAAACTTTGACGTTCAGGAGTTCAGTCTGATTCTACCCACCTTCAGGACTCAGACCAAACTCCAGCCCAGGTTATTTAATCCAGATTAACTGTAATCCAGATTAACTGTGACGTCATAGACTGAGGCTGTTCTCTGGTTATTCAGTTGTTGTTGTTGGTGCAGCCCCCACAAAGACCAGGACCTGGTTTTTCACGAGTTCATCTGATGCAGAAGCTTCACAGTCGCCCTAAAGGTCCCCGCAGTTACCCATCATGCTTTGCTGCGAGGCCTTAATCCCCGTTGGACTCCATGACTTTCTCGGACAGGATCTCCTTGAAGGTGGAGAGCTGCTTCATCTGCTCCGTCTGCATCGAGTGCCTCCTCATCAGCTTCTTCTTCATCTTGAAGTCGGGGCCTCGTTTGGGGGAGGCGGGGGCCACGGGGACCAGGATCTTGTGTCCGGCGTGGAGGGGGGAGGTGGGGCGGCCGTTGGCCCGGATGTCGGGGATGGGTCTCTGCGGGTTGATGTTGAGGGGGGGCAGGAAGCCGGGTCTGGTGTGGGAGATGTGGTCCAACAGGAGGGTCCCGGACCCCCGGCGCTCCAGGAGTCCAGGGGGGCGCCGTCGCATCGTCATGGGGGACACGGAGTTGGGGATGTTCTCCAGGGACTCTCTGGAGGAGGTGGTGACCAGAGAGAGGGGGGAGGCGTTGTACCTCCTCCTCTCCACCGACACCCGACCCGAGTCTGGAGATCCGGGGATAGAGTCCGGGGCCAGGTGGGTTTCTGACTCGTAGTGCTCCATGCGGGTCAGTTTGGGGTGAGCCAGGGCCCGGGTCACGATCACGCCGGGCGCCACGGCGTTCTCCTGGGACTCCGGGGCCGTGTTCCTGCGGTACAGGATCTGGTGCTGTTGGACTTTGTCGGCCCAGGAGGATCCGGACAGAGCGGTGCAGTCCTCGGAGCAGGAGCGGTCGATGAGTTTGGGGGAACTGGGGTCGTGGGTCTCGATGCTGTGGCGCCGCGACAACAGAGGCCTCACGGGCTCAGAGATGGACAAGCCGTTAATCTGGGTGATGGTCCGGGTCAGGTCCCCGCTGCCCTCCTCCTCCAGACCGCCGTTGACCCTCTCCTGAGGAACGCCGCTCAGCGCTGAGGGCGCCACCAGACCCCAGGGCTCAGAGTTCAGCCTCTTCAGGAGTTTCTGAGGGGGGGGTCTCTTCTCCCCCGGGGGCCGAGCTGACGGTAAAGGTAAAGCTGAGGTCAGCGCAAAACTGAAGATCCCCTCCTGGTCTTTGGTCCGGTCTCCAGCCGGTGAGGCGGTGCCGATCTCCACCTCAGAGGGGGACATGCACGCCGGGGACAGCTTGTCCACGATGCACGGCGAGGGCGGGGAGTTCAGGTACTGCTTGGTCTTCTTGGTGCCTGACGGCGAGGTGTCGGTGGTGATGATGATCACCTCTTTGCCTTTGGCCTTGCAGGCGTCCAGCAGCACCTGCAGAGTGTCGCGGTCCCCCTTGTTGATGGCGTGGACGAGGGCGGAGGACCCGGAGTAGTCTTTGAGGCTGGGGTCTGCGCCGTTCTCCAGGAGGAGGCAGACCACCTCCTTTCCCGCCTGCTCGGCGCAGGCGTGCATCAGCGCCGTCCGCCCGCTCTTGTCGGGGATGTTGGGATCAGCACCTTTCTCCAGCAGGTACCGGACCATCCTCTGCCGCGTCTGCGAGTCGTCGTAGCTCGCTATGCAGGCGGCGGCGATGGGCGTCTCCCCGCGCTCGTTGCCCTCGTTGATGTAAGCTCCGCCCTCCAGCAGCAGACGGGTCAGCCTCAGCTTCCCCTGGAAGACGGCTTTGAGGAGGGCGTTCCCCTCGGTCTGCAGGGGGCCCCCATCTCCCATGATCCTTTGCCTCGCCTCAGACCTGGAGTCCACTGGAAGCGAGTTCAACGCTGCCTGTCCGTCCCCCACAAGAAGTCACATGACCTGCAGGGGGACAACCAACAGGTGAGTTCACCGCCACGACGAAGCATCAAGACATGATGGAACATGATTGGATGAGAGGGCAAAGACACAGAATAGAAGAAAAGCAGCAAATGCCTAAATATGAGAATTTTTGAAGATCACTTAAAAACTCCTTACTGGGACTTTAAACCACTGCAGTTTGGAAACAGTCTGATCCCTGTTTATACAAAATGCTTTATACAGACTGTTTTATACAGACTGATTTATACAGACTGTTTTATACAGACTGATTATACAGACTGTTTATACAGACTGTTTATACAGACTGATTTATACAAACTGATTACACAGACTGTTTATACAGACTGTTTATACAGACTGTTTTATACAGACTGTTTTATACAGACTTTTATACAGACTGTTTATACAGACTGTTTATACAGACTGTTTATACAGACTGTTTTATACTGACTGTTTTTTACTGACTGTTTTATACAGACTGATTTATACAGACTGATTTATACAGACTGTTTTATACAGACTGATTTATACAGACTGATTTATACAGACTGTTTTATACAGACTGATTTATACAGACTGATTTATACAGACTGTTTATACAGACTGTTTTATACAGACTGATTTATACAGACTGATTTATACAGACTGTTTATACAGACTGTTTTATACTGACTGTTTTTTACTGACTGTTTTATACAGACTGTTTTATACAGACTGAGGTGCAGCTGCAGGAGGCTGACATCTTGAGAGTCTCAGAGAC
Organism: Thalassoma bifasciatum; assembly: GCA_008086565.1. Classification (NCBI taxonomy): domain Eukaryota; kingdom Metazoa; phylum Chordata; class Actinopteri; order Labriformes; family Labridae; genus Thalassoma; species Thalassoma bifasciatum. The sequence continues at coordinate 19,815 of RPOG01003211.1, forward strand.
ACCATGAGGCAGCACAGTCTGTCTCTGCTGCAGGTTACAGCCCCAAAGAAAAACCTGCAGACAAAACTCAGGGCAGCAGCTTCAGAGCTACAGAAGAACCTGCAGACAAAACTTGGGGCAGCGGCTTAAGAAAAACCTGCAGACTAAACTCAGGGCAGCAGCTTTTAAAAAATCTGCAGACCAAACCCAGGGCAGCAGCTTTAGAAAACCTGCAGACAAAACTCAGGGCAGCAGCTTTAGAAAACCTGCAGACAAAACTCGGGGCAGCAGCTACAGAAAGCCTGCAGACTAAACTCAGGGCAGCAGCTTTAGAAAACCTGCAGACTAAAGTCAGGCTTCAGAAAAACCTGCAGACAAAACTCAGTGCAGCAGCTTAAGAAAAACTGCAGACAAAAACTCAGGGCAGCAGCTTTAGAAAACCTGCAGACAAAACTCGGGGCAGCAGCTACAGAAAGCCTGCAGACTAAACTCAGGGCAGCAGCTTTAGAAAACCTGCAGACTAAAGTCAGGCTTCAGAAAAACCTGCAGACAAAACTCAGTGCAGCAGCTTAAGAAAAACTGCAGACAAAAACTCAGGGCAGCAGCTTTAAAATAACTGCAGACAAAAACTCAGGGCAGCAGCTTCGGAGCTACAGAAAAACCTGCAGACAAAACTCAGGGCAGCAGCTACGGAGCTACAGAAAAACCTGCAGACAAAACTCGGGGCAGCAGCTTTGGAAAACCGGCAGGCTAAACTCAGGGCAGTAGCTTCTGAGCTACAGAAAAACCTTCAGACAAAACACTGGGCAGCAGCTTTAGAAAACCTGCAGACCAAACTCTGGGCAGCAGCTTCAGAAAAACCTGCAGACCAAACTCAGGGCAGCAGCCATAGAGATTCAGAAGAGCCTGCAGACAAAACTCGGGGCAGCATCTTAAGAAAAACTGCAGGCTAAAGTCAGGGCAGCTTTAGAAAACCTTCAGACCAAACTCAGGGCAGCATCTTCAGAGTTACAGAAAAACCTGCTGACAAAAATTCAGGGCAGCAGCTTTAGAAAACCTTCAGACTAAACTCAGGGCAGCAGCTCCAGAAAAACTGCAGACAAAACTCAGGGCAGCAGCTTCAGAGCTACAGAAAAACCTGCAGACAAAACTCTGGACAGCAGCTTTAGAAAACCTGCAGACTACACTCAGGGCAGCAGGCTTAGAGCTTCAGAAGAGCCTGCAGACCAAACTCAGGGCAGCAGCTTCAGAGCCTCAGCATGTTTTCATGCGTTGGTATTAAATTCATCATAATAAATAAAATGGTCCGTCGCTCTGATAAAACTGAATAATAATTATTTGACTGTTGATGGATCCAGTGCTGAGGATGAAACATAGAGCTGAAACACATAGATCAGAGCTGAAACACATAGATCAGAGCTGAAACACATAGATCAGAGCTGAAACACATAGATCAGAGCTGAAACATAGAGCTGAAACACATAGATCAGAGCTGAAACACATAGATCAGAGCTGAAACACATAGATCAGAGCTGAAACACATAGATCAGAGCTGAAACATAGAGCTGAAACACATAGATCAGAGCTGAAACACATAGCTCAGAGCTGCCTCAGAGTCACGTGTCAGCTGTCACCTGTCTCACCTGCTGATGATGACGATGATGGTGATGATGAAGCTTCCTCTGGAGGAATGCTGCTCACCTGCATGAACCCGACATTTCCCGGGTTTCTACGTCACTGCGCCGCTCTGACGCAGTGATTTCTATATTTACACCCTGGCGCCAAGTTAAAACACACACACACACACACACACACATTAAATAAAATACACGGTGTGTGTGTGTGTGTTTGCTGCATCATCATTTAGCAATTACATGTGACACACACATCGATCATACACACGCCTACACACAGTTACACCCTCACACACACACACACACACACACACACACACACACACACACACACACACAGACCGGGAGCAGCAGCTGATGGAGGAGGATGAGGATGATGAAGATGATGGAGGATGTTTCTCACCGCTGAGCTGAAGATGCGCCGTCGTCTCCATCATCTTCATCTCCATCATCTTCTTCTTCTTCTTCCTCCCGTTTGTCTCCGTTAAACCGTTAATTCCCGGTGACCGTGAGTCTCCGCTGCTGTTTGTCTGTTTACTGATGAAGCTGCACCGACTCTCCTCCTCCTCCTCCTCCTCCTCCTCCACCTCCTCCTCCTCAGTCTGAACCGTCAGAGCCGCTCACAGCTGAGATACGAGCGAGGAGGAGGAGCCCGGACACACACACACACACACACACACACACACACACACACACACACACACACACACACGTTTTACTAAGACACATGTGAAAGCTGCTGGTCTGAGAAACATTAGAATAATTATGAGTTTTTTTCTCAAAGAGCATCAGGACAGAGTTAATGTTTGAAATCATTATTAATGTCACTGTTTTTATTTTAACCCTTTAACTTCCTCCTCCACCAAAATGCTTCAGCACATTTTCAGTTTCTACATTTAATTTTTTTTTTTTTTTGCATATCCACAGTTGAGTTGTTCAATCCACTTTATTTGTATATCACATTTAAACAACAAGTATGAATCATAAAAACAATGCGGCAAACCTTTAAAGCAGTGATTCCCAACCTGTGGGCCGTGGCCCCCTGGTGGGCCGTGGAGGCATTGCAAGTGGGCCGCCAAATCATTTCCAAAAAACTATTATTTTTGTCAGGAGCTGTTTTATAAAGATACAAATATGGTCTTAAGAATATTAAAATGACCCGAAATGTAATTTTAAAAATGTTATTATACCTAAAATGTAAAAAACAGCTTTTAGCCTAAAATGTAATAACGGCAAAAGGAAAAGTTATCAGCTCCTGTTTCATCATTGACTATTATATTTTGGGTTTTATTACTTATTTTTAAACACTTCTGGCTCAGAACTTTAGTTACATTATCAACCATTTACTACATTTCTGGGAATTGTTGCACTGTTTTTATGACATTTCAGGTCTTTGTTACAAATTGGGCTCTAAATAGGCAATATATATTATATAACCTTCATATTTATGGGGTCAGGAGCTGGTAAGAGGGGGGCCACAAACATTTAGTGAGACGTAAAAGGGGGCCCCGAGATAGAAAAGGTTGGGAACTGCTGCTTTAAAGTGAATCCGACTGTAAGGACTCAGGCATGAATCTGCTTAAATGTTTGTCTCAATCTAGAATTTGTTGTTAAAGACATAACAAATTGGTTTTTCTTTAAAAAAATACAGTTTAAAACACAGTTTCTATCCTTCAGCCATTGTTTTACTGCAGCAATGCATTCTGGGTTGATGATGTAGATTGGTTGCTTGGTGCCGAGCATCTGGATTTGGCCGTTTCCTCACTACTAGTCGCCGTAAGTCACGAGGTTTGAGGAGGGAAAAAAACATAATAATGCCACATGTGGCTGCTTTTGGGTGAAAGGTCAATAACCTGAGATATCAAAGTTGAAATTCTGAGACAAAATGTCAAGTTTTTGGGAGAAAAAAGACAAAATCGTAAGATAAAAAGTCAAAATTTTGAGTTAAAAGTCAAAAATTGGAGATAAAAAAAAGAAAGTCAAAATTATAAGATAAGTGGTCAATAATTTAGGATAAAAATGTTTTTAATATGAGATAAATGTCAATAATTTAAGATGAAAAAGTTGAAATTCAGAGACAAAATGCTGATGTTTTTAGGGGGGATAAAAGCATCAAAATCATGGGAAAAAGTCAGAATTATGAGATTAAGAGCCCAATTGGGGATACAAGTCAATAATTTGAGATAAAAAGTCAAAATTATGAGATCTAAGTCACTGCACTTTTCAGTCCAAAGGAAACAAGGAGACTGATGTTAGTCTGCACAGCTTCCCAAAAGACAAGAAAAGAAGGAAGTTGTGGGAAATGGCTTGTGGGCGTAAACAACTTCCCATGGAGCCGCGGCTATGTTCTGGCCACTTCTCCCCAGAAGCATTTGCTGCATTTAGCCGGCCCATGCTGATGAAAGAGCTGACAGGTGTGGGTCATTATAAACGGAGACTAAAGCCAAATGCTGTGCCGACTATTTTCCAACACAAACCCACAAAACTTCCTCTGGAAACCACTGAAGTCCGCTCCAGGACTTATATGATCCTGTATGAGATCCAGCCCGGTGCAACCATATGACATCACTACCCAGACGTTATTGTAAACAACAATGGCGGCCTACAGGTGAAAATATTTCTCAAATTTTATACAAACTAAGATATTTAGAGAGATTTTATTATGGTTCTTGTGTAGCTGGTAAAAACACTGATCATTTAGGAAAATGACGTTCTGGAAGCCAGGGTAACTTTTAAGTACGGTGGCTGGTTGGCGTCAGACGAATGCAAAAAGCCACAGCACAATGGGAATGTTGCTTTTTTATTCATGTTTGATTGATTGTTTTTGAAAATGTGTATTTTCGAAACATGAGAAGTTTTGCAATTTTGGAAGAAATCCAAAAAGAAATCAACAAAAACGAATTTTATTAAATAAATAGTTTAACTTTTTTCACATTTCCAAGAATTTCCTCCCCTAATTTCCCCAATTTGAAATCATGAAAGAAAATCCAATCAGCAATTGATATATATATATATATTAATCACTTTAACTTGTCATTACTTATTAATACTAGGTAACACAAATTAGCCATTAAAATGACACAAATGTGTTACTTTTTGATCCAATATATACACTTTTCTATACTTATATAAGCCAGCAAACATATATTCTAAATCAATATAGTATTGAAAACACCCAACATAAATAAATGTTTGTGTATATTTGTGAATTTATAGACACTGCACATAGAATTATTTCATACACAAATGTAACAGCTTTTTTTTTTTTACTGTTGTTGCTGTATTTGTGTTGATTATCTGACACCAACCAGCCACCGTACTTAAGTCACCTGAAGCTAATTCAAATCGGACGAGTGACGTATGCAGAAATAATAAAAGTTATTGCAATAAACCTCCAGACCAGTAGAGGGCAGTAAGAATTCAATAAAGTCAAAATTAAAACTTCATGATCCTTTAAGTTGATTAAACCAACACATTTTTAAACAGACTCAAACTCGAACAGTTTGTGGTTAAAGTTGAAAGTTTGTGTTTTCTTCCTCAGGTATTACAGCACTCTGCTGCAGGTGCTCCAGGCCTGTGACGAGCAGACGGTGGCGGCGGTTCGAGCCGGCGTCATCGCCCGTTTAGGCCCCGACATGGAGACCTTCTTGCAGCTCGTCCAGAACAAACCCTGCGTCCCCGGCTCCACCGCCGCCGCCTTCAACAACCCGTCCAGCTGGAGGAACATGCCCGTGTTCAACATCCAGCCCGGCTTCAGGGGCCGCGACCCCACCCACCTGTTCGCCAAGAGGTCCACGGACGACCTGGAGGGCGGGGCCAACGGGGAGAACTAGAAGACGCTCGAACACTCGCGATCACGCCCGTGCACGCCGCCCTGATTGTTTCACGCTCGCACAACGATGACCTTTGAGCTTCACGCCGCCACACGTGTTGGTTTCCTGTTTAAAAACTCAGTCGTGTTAAAAAAAAAAATTTGAATTGATATTTATTTTAAAGCTAAAGTTATTTTAAGAGGCTGTTATATTTAACGTAGAGGCCGCAGAGCTCGGAGGACGCCGCCGCGCTGGTCGTGGCGTGCTCTCTGGGTCGTGGTCGCTTTGCTGGGATCACTTTATGTTTTTGAAGCTGTTTGAACAAAAACTGTGGCCGACTTGGCTGCGTTTGTTTGAAATAAATGAAATTATAAAGCTGAGTTTAGCTCGTTTGCTTTCTTTGACCTGTAGAGTTTCTTATAGATTTATGTGTTTTAAAGGGACAATACGCAGAATTTCTTTTAATTTATAAGTGCGGTTAAAAGTACGTGTTAACCATTGAGGTCAAGTTGTGCAAAGTCTTCCCCACAATTCTTCTGCAATATTTCATCATTCTATAAATAATTTCATGCTAGAAACTTACAAAAATTACAAAATAATTCAGGAATTTGTTAAAAAAAACATTATTTGAACGTCTCAGCTTGTTTTTAGCACGTTTGACTTTGGGCTCAATGGAAACTGAATCACTTTTGGGGTCGGCCCCTAGTGGTGGTTTAAGGAACTGCATTTTTGGGACTTTTTTAGAGGTTGAATCCCACTCTATATTTATTTCTTTCTATTTGTAAAAAGCCCATAAAATGGAAAAACTGGCTTAATTGATGTTTTTTCTTTATTCTGGGAACAAAGGTCAAAACTTTTCTCAGGAAAAAAAAAAAGTCAAAATCTTTGGATACAATGTCAAATTTTTTGGTAAAAAAAAAAAAAAAAAAGTAACTTATGAGATTTTAAGTCCAAATTTAGAGATAAAACATTGAAGTTTAAGAATAAAAGGAAACATTTTATGGTAAAATGTCAAACCAATGAGGTGAAATGTTAATTTTTTGACTTCTTATCTCAAAATTTGTACTTTTCTTTCCTTGGCTTTCTGACATTTTATCTCAAAATTTGGACAAAAAAATCTCAAAATTCACCAACACAGAGGTTTTGACTTTTTTGCATCAAATATGTGACTTTTTATCCCAAAATTTTGACTTCATTTTTCATAATTTTGACTTATAACAAAATCAAAAATCAAAATATTGACTTTTAACTTCATATTTGGACTTTTCTCACATAATTCCAACTACTCGCTAAATTTTGATTTTTTTTTAAATCCTAAAATATTACTTTTCCTATCTTTTATTTTGACTTTATATCTAAAATTATAGCTTATGTTTTCAAAATGTTCAACTTTTTTCTTATATTTTGAGTTTATCATCATACAATTTTGTTTTTATTATCTCAAATTTTTGACTTAACATGGACCAAAAAAAAATCCCCAACAAAACCTTTTGTTTTGTTTTTTATTTTTTATTTTTAACTGGTAGAAATGGGCTTCCATACTTATGCCCCAAGATTTAAATAATGCCTCAGAATCTTTGTAAAAGTTGAATTTATATTTTGAGGCAGTTTTAAATATTGGTGCGAGATGTTTCATCCAAACTGTGTTAAATGTTGTGAAAGTTTGGCTCCGTTTTCCTCTTATCTGTTGTTGCGACAGAGCTTGTCCTTTGCTGAACCTGCCTCCCTGATTGGTCACAGATGCTGACACGTGATTGGCTCGTCCTTGTTGTATAAATGTTTGCCTTCAGGGCTTTCTGCCATAAAGTTCTTTCACCCAAAGGAGAAACTTCCTGCCTCTGAGGATTTGAAGTGTTTCCCGATGTCTCTTCAACATCACGTCCTCCTGATGCTGGTTCTGCTGGTCCAGGCTTCAGGGTTCAAACCGTCCAATGAGGAGACAGAACCAGGTAAGAGTCCAGGTTTGGGTATTTGTGATGGGAAATGAGCAAAGTGTTACAAGGATTCTGAGTCATGAGGAAAGAAAAAGAATTGTCAAAGTTTCTGCAGGAAAAGTGAATTCAACTGTATAGAACAGGAAAGGGATATGAGTGTAAAAAAGCTCAGTGAGTTTCTGAGCTCCTGCATCTTTCATCCAGTGCTGCACTGACATTTCTGGATTCTGAGTCCAGTGATGTAAGGTTGAATTTTGATGACGATAAAGTCAAAATTATTGTAAAAAGTCAAATATTTGAGACAATAACTCAAAATTTTGAGACTTTAATTTAAAATTATGAGACAAAACGCTGAATTTTGAGATGTTTAGTCAAAATTTTAAGCTAAAAAGGGAAAAATTTTAGATGAAGTGCACATAATGGGGGAAAAAGTGACAATTTAGACATAAAAAGAGTCAATGTTATGACAAAAAAGTCAGAATTTTAGGTCAAAAACTAGAATTTCAAGATAAAATGAGTCAAAATAATTGGAAAAGTCAGAGTTTTACAAAAAAGTAAAAGTAAAAATTTTGAGACTTTGATTTAGAATTGTCAAAGTTTCTGCAGTAAAAGTTAATCCAACTGTATAATACAGAAAAACCACTGAAAAAGACAAACTTATGGTTAAAAAGTCAAAGTTTTGGGGAACTTTCAAGGTAGAGAGCTGAAATGTGAGATAAAAATACAGAATTTGAGACAAAAAGTCCTCATTGATAAAATGTTGAAACTCAAATTTTGTTGAAAGTTAAAAAGTTTTTGAAATAGAAATTGAGTATTTTGAGATGTTATGTTGAAATATGACTCTTTATCTCTATAATCCGACCTTTATGTCTCAAGATTTGAGTCAATTTGTGCAAAAAAAAAGAACAAACCTCAACAAATCCATTTTCTTATTCCTATACTTAGAAATAAAGTCAAAATGAGGCGATAAAGTGTTGAACTTTTGGGATAATGAAGTTGAAACTGTGAGATAAAAGTTCAAGTTGCGAGACAAATAACATCATTTTGAAAAATGATTGAAATCTGGGGAAAAAAGATCATTTTTTTAAAGACAAAACTTTGAGATATCAAGGTCAAAATAATGAGAAATTTAGTCAAAGTTACTTATGAAAAAGTCATTATTTTGGGAACAGAAGTCAAACTTTTGTGATAAATTGTCAAACTTAGGAAATGAAAAGTTGAACTTTTGGGATAATTAAACAGGAAAGGGATTTAAAAAGATATCCAAGGAACTGAGGATGCCAATAAGCAGAGTTCAAACTCTAATGAAGAAGTGGAAAATGAGGGATTCTGTTGAAACCAAACCACGGTCAGGTAGACCAACAAACATTTCAGCTACAACTGACAGGAAAATTGTTCTGGATGCAAAGAAAAACCCACAAATAACTTTGACTCTCTGAAAGAATGTGGTCTGGCTGTTTCAAGATGTGTTACTCAACCAAAGAGACAAACTGTTAAAAACTACCTTTACAAAAGAAACTATACAAGTGGAGAAATGAGACAAAAACAGCAAAGAGGAGAAATAAAACTTAGTTTAAGTCGGCAAAAATTGCCAAAAAGCAACAAAATTAGCAAGAAAATTGGGCCAAAACCTGGAAAACACTCAGACAGTAGCAAAAACGGGTCAAAAGTGGCAAAAAATAGGTGGACAGTGACCAAAATGGCCAAAAAACAACAAAAAATGGCAAGAAAATTTGGGGAAAACTTGGAAAAAATTCAGAAAGTAGATAAAATGGTGAAAAAAATGACAAAAAAAACAGTGGAATGTGGTTAAAAAAGGCTAAAGTCAACAAAAAACAAGATAAAAGTTGGAAAATAGTCAAACGGTAACAACAAATGATCCACAAGTGGCAAAAAGAAGTGAAAAGCATCAAAAATGGGCCAAAGTCAACAAAAATGGCAAGAAAATGACGAAACAACCTGAAGAGTCAAAAGGTTTCAAGATGCACAATAAGGAGGCACTTGAGGAAAAATGGGCTGAAGAAAGACATTTCTACTCAAATGCCACAAAGTATCAACAATTCAGTTTTCCCATTTTTGTGTTTAGGTAGTTTTTTTGGAGTCTTTGTAAATCTTATCAGGTGGAAATGCAGTTTGTTTGGTTCACAAGTCAAAAAAAATCTGCCGATGGAGAAAGAAAAGTTTTCTTATGTCTTAATACAAGACGCTTTTATTCTTACTCCATTTTTTAAAATTGTTACCAGAAATTCAGACTTCATTTTTGTCTCTGAAGAACTTTATCAATTCTTCTTCCAGAGACGCGCGTGGACGGACCGGTGTTTGCGGCAGGTTTCCCTGGTAACCAGACGACGGTTGTTGGCGCTGATGTGACGTTCGAGTGTAAAGTGCAGAGTGGGAAATCTTCAGGAACACACATGCAGTGGATGAAATTCATCACAGCCAGAAACGGACCAGACGGGCTTCCGTACGTTAAAGTCCTCGAGGTAAATCAAAATTTGAACTTTTTAATGTTTAGTTGTTGTTTTTTTCGTTACATTTAGAGATTTCTTTTTCACAATTTTGATTTGCTTTATCCGATTATTTCAACTTTTTATATCATTTTGGGTTTTTTTAATCTATCTCAAAAATGTGACTTCTCCAAAATATCGACATTTTATCTTAAAAATTTGACTTTCCTTATAGTCAAATGTAGCTATAATTGGCGAGCCAGCCAGGACAATAACACCAAAACATGCTGACACCTGATTGGTCAACGCTAAATGAAGGTCAGGCTCAAAGACGACGATTGTTAAGGAGGTTTAAAGTCCTACCCCCTCAGGTTTGGTCTTTTTTCAGGGTTAGATTTATGCCCCAGAACTATGTTTTGATCCTTGTTCAAACAGTTGAAAAGCAGCTGATTAGACTGCAGAGAGAAAGAGCAGTGAGAATGAAGATTTTGGAGAATTCACGACAGTTTGAAGCAACAACACTTCTCAGCGTTTAACCCAAAAATGGACTAAAAAAATCTTTGTTTTTCTAACGTCCAGCTTGTGTTTGTTGTTTCCAGAGCTCCAGTCTGAGCACAGAGGTGGAGGTGTTGACTCTGAAGAACGTGACTCTGCAGGATGCAGGAGAGTACACCTGCCTGGCGGGAAACTCTGTGGGGTTCACCGTCCGAAAAGCGTGGCTAACGGTCGTCACACCTGAGCCGCCACGTGAGGACACAGGTCTCTATACTTAACTGATTAAACAGGTGTTTAATGCACTTTTTGGATTAAGCAGGAAATGTTTCATACAGTTGTGCTCATACGTTTACAAACCTAAGCAGAAGTTAAGATTTCTTGGCCTTTTCTCAAAGAATCCGGTCACGAGACTGAGATGGCCACTCCAGAACCTTCACTTTACTCTGCCGTAGCCACGACCAGGTCCCAAATTTTGACTTTTCATCTAAAATTTTTCACTTTTTCATTTCAAAAACTTGATTTCTACTCTTAAATGACAACTTTTTCATCACATTTTTACTTCAACTCAGTTTTTTTTGTTCATTATCTCAAATATTGGACATTTTCTCAAGGTTTGACTTTTTATCCAGAAACTTTGAATTTGCAAATTTAGACTTTTATTTCAGGATTTGGACTAGTTTTTTTCTGAAGGTTTTGAACTTGTTGCTCAAATTTTGACTTAATTATCCCAAATTTAAGCATTTTAATCTTAAAATTTTGACTTCATTTACTCAAATTTGTCTTTTAACTTAATGTTTTGGTTTGGTTTTTTTAATCTCAAAAATTTGCCTTTTTTCTCAAAGTTTTGACTATTTCTCTGATTTTTTTCCCTTTTATCTCAAAAATTTGACTTTTGCTCCCAAATTTCTCCATTTCATCAAAAAATTTTCACTTTTTCATTTCAAAAACTTGATTTCTTCTCTTAAATGTCAACTTTTTAATCACATTTTTACTTCAACTCAGTTTTTTTGTTCATTATCTCAAATATCGGACATTTTCTCAAGGTTTGACTTTTTATCGAGAAACTTTGAATTTGCAAAATTTAGACTTTTATTTCAGAATTTGGACTAGTTTTTTTCTGAAGGTTTTGAACTTGTTGCTCAAATTTTGACTTAATTATCCCAAATTTAAGCATTTTAATCTTAAAATTTTGACTTCTTTTACTCAAATTTGTCTTTTAACTTAATGTTTTGGTTTGGTTTTTTTAATCTCAAAATTTGGATTTCTTTCTCAAAATTTTGCCTTTTTTCTCAAAGTTTTGACTATTTATCTGATTTTTTTCCCTTTTATCTAAAAAATTTGACTTTTGCCCCCAAATTTCTCCATTTCATCAAAAAATTTTCACTTTTTCATTTTAAAAACTCGACTTCTTCTCCAAAGTGTTTTGGAGAGTTTGGGCAGATTTTTTTTTACTTGTTACAAGCAATTGATGCCTCATTTTTGTCTTTAAAAAACTTGAAATGAGACATTTTTATGACCTTGTCTAGTAAATGTGGCTCAAATCAAGAACAATAAGACAGATTTGACCAAAAATAAGACATAATGACTTGCTTAGATTTCAGTTTTTGCAGTGTGAGGTGAATCTTCTTTCTCCTCGTCAGAGTTTGCGCCTCGATGGGTGAGACCAGAGAGAATGGCGAAGGATCTCGTTTCCGTCCCTGAAGGTGGAACTGTGAAGTTTCAGTGTGCAGCTGCAGCAAATCCTGCTCCGACTCTGAACTGGCTCAAAAACGGGAGAAGCATCGAGACGGAGCAGAGACCTGGAAGATTTAAGGTGAGAGAGTGTTTTTCAAACAGAAACAAACTCTGTGACGCTGACATCGAGGCTGTTTTCAAATTTTCATACTATCCTACCAGTACGTACTGATTTGTCCAAAATACAGTATACATGTGAACAAATGTGAAAACTACCAGGATGACCTACTGATCCGGGAAAATTTCTCAGTCTGCATCGGACCAGTCTACCTGGCGTACTGTTTCCCACAATGCAAAGCGCCTGGACGCAGGTCTGAATTGAAAATGACGGAAACTGGAGAAAGTTTGGGTGAAGCATCAGAACAATTCAAGTGTAAAACCCTAAAACATAATTTAAATAGGAACTTGCATCGTATATGTTATTATTATCCTATAAACATATTTAAAATCATACCTGCATCATCAGAAACAGTTTTTCCATCATCTCTAAAATTAAAAAGTCAATCCACTCCAGATTATTTTCAATGAATAACATATGGTGTAATATTAAAAATCAAATATGATGAATTCTGCTGCAGCATCCACATTTAAACACACACGTCCTCTGCAGTTATTACAAAGATCAGAGTCTCCTGGTTAAACTAATGACGTTTATCGCCCTTGGACCTATAATCATTTATAATAACTGCTGAAAACGTCTTTTAATCCTGTTTTGTGCGTTAAATTTGGGACTTTTCAAAACCAAAAATTCCACATTTTTCCTCCAAAATTTAGAGTTTTCTTTCTGGAGAATTTGTTGATTCAATATTTATTAAGTTGTCCTAATATAACTTAATATGAATAAATGATAATAAAGACAATTAAAATAATCCATCATCTTTACTCTCACATTCCTCAAACTGGAAACCAGTGAAACAAACTACAGAACAGACCAATCAGAACTGTTATACTTTAAGTTACATTTAAATACAGTATCAGTGTTTACTACATTCTGCAGTAGGTCGTAGTTTGTAGTAGAGGAATTCGAAAACGGCCAAACTCTGTGACGCTGACACCAACTCTTCATCCTCCATCATCAGGTCAGAAACAAAACACGGACGCTCGCCATGACGTCAGTGTCTCCACCTGACGGAGGAAACTACACCTGTGTGGTTCAGAACAAACACGGGCTCCTTGAACACACCTTCCAGCTGCAGGTGACAGGTGAGAACAACCTTTACTTCAGCTGAACTCAAATTTCCTGTCCTGACTCTGATTCTCTTCCAGACGAGCGTTCTGATGAACCGGTGTTGGAGGCAGGTTTCCCTGGTAACCAGACGGCGGTTGTTGGCGCTGATGTGACGTTCGAGTGCAGAGTGCAGAGTGGGAAATTTTCACCACACATGCAGTGGCTGAAATCCATCAAAGTCAACGGCAGCAGATTTGGACCAGACGGGCTTCCGTACGTTAAAGTCCTGCAGGTCAGAGTCAAAGATCTAAAAGTTCTGGTTCCTGTTTGTAGTTTGGACTTTGTAGTCTCAAGTTTGTCTGATTAATCAATGTTATTTTTTAAAACTCAAAATGTATTTATTAATTTTTCAGATTTGGACTTATTTATCTCAATATTTTAATTTTTCCATAGAAACTTGCCTCCTTTTTCTCATGATTTTAACCTCTCACTTTATTATCACAACTATTTATCTCAGATTTTGACTTTTCATCCCAAATTTTAGCTTTTTATTCAAAAGTTTTGTCTGCATTATCTTGAAATTTGTCTTTTAGCTCAAGGTTTATTTTTTGGTTTTAACTCAAAATTTGGATTCTTTTATCTCAATATTTTTTTTCTAAAAATATTGACTTGTTTTCTCATAATTTTTACTCTAAAATCTCGTATTTCAACTTTTTTATCTCAGATTTTGACTCTTCATCCAAAATTTTTAGCTTTTTGTCTTTAAATTTTGACTCTATTACTTCAAAACTTGTCTTTTTACTCAGTTTCTTTTTATCTCAAAATTCCGATTTTTTATTTAAAAAAAAATTGCCTTGTTTTATCTTATAATTTTGAACTTACTTTCTCAAATTTCAACTTTTTATCTCTCAATTTTGAGGAGACAAATTCTCCAAGCTCATCACAGCTGGGGTCAGGTTATTGTGGAGGGAGCACTTCACAATGCTTCACCCAAAAATGCAAAAACACACTTAAAAAAATCTTTGTTTTTCTAACTTCCAGCTTGTGTTTGTTGTTTCCAGAGCTCCAGTCTGAGCACAGAGGTGGAGGTGTTGACTCTGAAGAACGTGACTCTGCAGGATGCAGGAGAGTACACCTGCCTGGCGGTAAACGCTGTGGGGTTTAATTTCCGAACAGTTTGGTTAACGGTCGTCACACCTGAGCCGCCACGAGAGGAACCAGGTCTTTCTTAATTTTTTTGTCCCGTATCTCAAAATTTGATTTTTTTCCCCTAAACTTTTTATTTCTTTATCTCAAGACTATGCAAAAATTGGACTTTTATCTCATGATTTTGAATTTATTACATCATATTTCAATCTATATCTTGGATTTTGACTTAATAATCCTTAATTTTGATTTCATATCTTCCCTTTTTTGTCTAAAAAATTAACTTTTGATTCTAAATTTCTGCATTTCATCAAAGAATTTTCACTTTATTAACACACAAATTTGACTTCTTATCTCCAACTTCGACTATTTATCCCAAAATTTTGACTTAACTTCAAAGACGTAAGTGTTTTTTTTTCTGACTTCTCTGAAAAATGTCCATGAAATCATAAATTCTTCCAGCGTGTTTAAACTTTCTGAAAACTGTTTGATTTTCTTTGTGACTCGTTTTCTGTCAGATTCAAACATTTTTAAGGAATAAATTTGATATTTCCTGTGCAGATGATTTACTGTATGTTTAAACAGAAACAGTTTGAAGAAATAAAAGCTTAAAGCTGCATTTTTAAACACAAACTCTCTTTCTCTCTCGCGCTCTCTGTGTTGTGTAGTTTGTAAAACTTCCAGCAGGTGGCAGTGTTTGCTTTTCCAGAACTTCTTCCTGTGTTTCTCTCACATTTAAAAGTCTTTAATCTAATAAATCAGAACTCAAACTGTAAAAACTTGTTTTCTTCTTGTATATAAAACCATAAAATCACAGTTTGATGTTTTTCCTGCAGATTTCTTTTTGTGTCTGAGTTTAAATTCAGGAGAAAATCTGCTGAACAGACGAGGAACAGACTCACAGCTCGTCCTCATTAGAATAAAAACAGGATTAAAACCGTCTTTGTTTCAGGAAAACAGCTTTTTCCATTTACAAATAAGAAACTACACTGAGCGACCACAAGAGGGCAGCACAACAGGAAAAGCATCAAAGCAACAGAAAACAAATCATCTCTCACCTTTCATGATTAAAGGAGAAACTTTAATGTCTGTTCTTCTACATTTTATCACTGAATTCTGACGTTTCCTCATTATTTCTACTTTGTGTCATAAAAATTTAGCTTTTATCCCCCTCAAAATTTTGATTATTTATCTCAGTATTTGACTTTGATTTCAAAAGCACAAAATTATAACTTTCTCCTAATTATTTTTGTACTTTTCATCCCAAAAATTTGACATTTTTTCTCCAAAATTTGGACTTTTTTCCTCAGTATTTTGACTTTTCATCTTAAATTTTTGAGTATTTTAATAAAATATCATCTCAAAGTTTTGACTTTTCACCTTTAAATTTTAAGTATTCCAAATAAAACATTATATCTCATTTTTGTGTCAAAATTTTGACTTTACCGTCTCACAGTTTTGACTTTTTCTGTTAAATTTTTTGTTTTTTTCCCTTAGAAATTTCACTTTTCATCTTAAAATCAAGACTTAACATCTCAAGATTTTCAACTTTTTTTTATCAAAGTTCTGGGTTTTTCTCTTTAAAAAAGAGAAATATAATAAAATATTTCACTTCTATCTTAAAATTATAACATTCTTCTTGCAAATTTTTGACTTTTCATCCCAAAAACATGAAAATTTTCCAAAATCTTGATTTTTTTTTTCTCAGTATTTTGACTTTACATCTTCAATTTTTGAGTGTTTCTAATAAAACATCCTGATGATTTTTCGTCTTAAAATGTTGACTTTTCATTCCATGTTTACTGTTTTCTCAAAAATGTGACTTTTCATATCAAAGTTTGGGCTTTTTTTCTCAAAGTTTGGAATTTTTTTTTTTTTTTTTTTGGACTTATTACTCCATATGTTGACGTTTCTTCTAAAAACCTGATTTTTTTTCTTAAAATTACAACTTTGCATCTCAAAATTATAACTTTCTCCTAATTATTTTTGTACTTTTCATCCCAAAAATTTGACATTTTTTCTCCAAAATTTGGACTTTTTTCCTCAGTATTTTGGTTTTTCATGTTAAATTTTTGAGTATTTCTTGATAAAATATCATTATCAAAGTTTATACTTTTCACCTTAAAATTCTAAGTATTCCATATAAAACATTAGAACTCATTTTTTGTGTCAAAATTGTGACTTTTTCTGTTTTGTTTTGTTTTTTTCCCTTAGAAATTTCACTTTTCATCATAAAATCATGACTTAACATCTCAAAATTTTCCATTTTTTTTATCAAAGTTCTGGGTTTTTCTCTTTAAAAAAAGATAAATATAATAAAGTATGTAGCTTCTTTGTCAAAATGATGACGTTCTTCTTGCTACTTTTTGACTTTTCCTCCCAAAATTTTGATTTTTTTCTCAGTATTTTAACTTTTCATCTTCAATTTTTGAGTGTTTCTAATAAAACATCCTGATGATTTTTCGTCTTAAAATGTTGACTTTTCATATCAAAGTTTGGGCTTTTTTTCTCAAAGTTTGGATTTTTTTTTCAGTATTTTTGGACTTATTATTCCATATGTTGACTTTTCCTCTTAAAACCTGATATTTTTTCTTAAAATTACAACTTTGCATCTCAAAATTATGACTTTCTTCTCATTATTTTTTGATGAAAGAATAAAACAACAGAATTTAGAAGTTTGAAGTTCCCATTTTCGTACCTATTTTCGCCCTTTTCCACCCATTTTTTGCTGCTTTAGGTCAATTTTTGCCACCTTGAACTTAATTTTATTTCTATTTTTTGCTGTTTTTTCACTTTTCCATCACTTAAAATACTTTGTCTCTTTGTTTGAGTTTCACTAATTTGAGCAGAAAACATCAACTGCAGAGTCTTTTTTCTTTTTTCCTTGTTTTCTGACACATTTGAGGCTCAGAAATACCACACAGATGTTCATAGAGACGACTACGGAGAGAGACAGGGGTCATTTCTCACATTTCATGTGTAAAGAACACAAACTTCTGAGTCAAAGTAAAAAAAAATTTAATACTGTTAGAGTCTGTTTTTTTTGTTTTTTTTTACACATTCATGTGGAAACATTTCTGTAAATGTTGGGAGCGTAAGTGCAAAAGTTTCCTGTAACACTGAACGACACTAACCAAAGCGCAGAGAGCGGCGCATAAATAAAGGTGCAAAATAAGTTAATGATGTAAATGCACAGAGACGTGGATCCATGAAAGAGTTAATCATCGTTACAGAGGAGGGTGGAGCTGAAAACATGACGTCAGTTATTTCTTTAGTATAAATTCATCCTTTAAAAACACAAATATTATTTACAATATTTACAAAAAAACACATGATTATAAACACTGTACAGGAGAAAAGGAGCTTTAAAGGTCCAGGATGTTTATGTGAAACTGGAGGAGGAGGAGGAGGAGGAGGAGGAGGAGGTGTGGACCTGAGAGTACTGGACCAGAGGAGCCGACAGGTCCAGGTATTCCTGCAAAATCACAAAAAAATAAAAACACCTGAAGGTTTTTTCACTCGTACGGATCAAACGTTGAAACCCTGAAGGTCTGAAGCTTTAATTTTTCTGTGAATGATTGAAAAAAGCTGAAGTCTGACCTGATTGGCCATGAGAGAAAGCGTCCGGTCTAAATCTTCCACCAGCTGCTGGAAAGTCGGACGGCGAGAGGGGACGGCGTTCCAGCAGTCCCTCATCATCAGGTACCTGAGACAGCCACAAAAAAAAAGGTTTGAGGTTTCTTTATTCTATGAAACCTGTGTTATTTGAACACATCTTTAAACTATTAAAATATAACATGTTTTTTTGTGTTTTGGTTCCTCAAACCCCCAAAATGTCAGGTGGTGCAACCGTCCTGACAAGTATCCACAGTAATTAAACTCTAAAAATTGAATGTCAGTTATTGTAAATGGAAATTAAAAACACAGTGGCATTATTTTATGCTTGAACCTTCTTAAATAAAACATTCTTTGCAAATAAAAAGAATTTTAAAGCTGTTGAGAAATGTAAAAAACTTTTGTCCCGTAATTNATGTTATTTTAACATCAAATTATTTATCTTATTCACAAATAAAAGAAATGAAACACACAAAATGAAAATGTATGAGTCACTACAGACACTTGAGAGATACTTGCCAATAATTTCACACAGAAAAAATAACAGGAACATATAAATATATTTTCATATATTTGGTTGCACCACCTGACATTTTTGGGTGCTCAAATTAAAAATACTAAAAAATAATGAACCTAAAAACTTTGAAATGTTGGTCAACTACTGAAATCTGTTAGAAAACTTAATTCTTCACTCAGAAATATGTTTTCAGACCCTCTTTTTGTCATTGACCCTTTCACAGATTTATTTCTGTTTTTCTTTTTCTTCACTCACAGCTCCTGAGTGCAGGCTGCAGGTTTCTCCATGCGGTGTCCTTCCTTCAGGAGTTTAAAAAGTTCCTCCACAGGAACGCCGGGGTACGGAGACCCCCCCAGGGTGAAGATTTCCCACAGCAGGACGCCAAACGACCACCTGAGGTAGACGCACGAAAACGCACAAAAACAAGAAAACACTTTTATTTAAGACTCTCTCAGGATGTTAGAGCCGTAAAATATGAGAAAACTGGCTAAAAGATTTTTATTTTACACATATTGAGTCAAAATTGTGAGATAAAAGCCAAACTTTTGAAAACATAGTCAACCTTATATGAAAAAAAAAGTCAAAAATTGTGAGATAGGAGTCAATTCTATGGGATATAAAGTCAGTTTGTTGTTTTTTTTAACCCAACATTTGAACTTTTATCGCATATCTTTGACTTTTGTCTTGAAATTTCAAGTTTAAATCTCAAAATTCTGACATTATTTTCCCGTTATTTAGACGATTAATCTCATAATTTTGACCCTTTATCTCAAAATCATGACTTTTTTTCTGGAAAAAGGTCAATTTTTAATCTCATTATCATGACTCTGAATCTCATAAAATTGATCTTTTATTTCATAATTTCAACTTTCAATCTCAGAATTTGGACTTTTTGTCATAATTTTGACTTTTTACCTCAAAATTTCAACTTTACATCTTGTAATTTTAATTTTTCAATCTCAAAATTAAGACTTTTTGGCTTTTTATCTCAAAATTTCAACTTTATTTTTCCTAATTTCTGCTCTTAATTTCACATTTTGAACTTTTTAAGTCTAACCCTGACATTTTATCTCAAAATTTCAACCTCATATCTTGTCATTTCAACTTTTGATTTTAGAGTTTTGACTTTAAATGTCATAACTTTAACTTTTTGTATTTTAAATCCAACTCTCTGTCTTAAAAAAAATGTGACTTTTGTCTCAAAATTGTAACTTTTTCCACCACATAAATATGTGGTAAATAACAGAGCCTTGTTTTGACTTTATTGTCTCATTATTTGTAGCTTTTATCTCAAAATCTCGACATGAAACCTTGAACTCTGAAGCTTTTGAAAGCGATGAAATAACTGTTCTGTGGTGACGTTCTGTTTAATGAGAGTTTGAAACCTAAAAAGCTAAAAAAGACACTTTTTTACAAAGAATATGAAAAAAATAAGGCCTCGAAAGTGTGTTGGGTTGTCAGAAATTGGGGTTAGAGCTTAAATAATGTTGTAAAGACTTTGTAAGAAGAATAGAAACTTCAGAGTGTGTGAGGTTGAACGTACACGTCGCTCTGATGAGTGTAAACTCGGTCGAACAAAGCTTCAGGAGCCATCCACTTCACCGGCAAACGACCCTGAAATTAAAAAAACAAAAACAGAGAAGTGAGAAACTTCTACTCTTGAGGAAAAACTCTTCTTTATCTTTGTTTTTCAGAAACATTTTCTCAGACTAACGTTTGTAGTTTTCTTGTAATAGTCGATGTGATGGATGTCTCTGGCCAAACCGAAGTCTGCGATCTTCATCACCTCGTCTTCAGTCACCAGGACGTTACGAGCCGCCAGGTCTCTGTGGATGCACTAAAGGAGGAGAAAGAGGAGAAAGAGGAGGATCAGGTCTCTGTGGATGCACTAAAGGAGGAGAAAGAGGAGAAAGAGGAGGATCAGGTCTCTGTGGATGCACTAAAGGAGGAGAAAGAGGAGGATCAGGTCTCTGTGGATGCACTAAAGGAGGAGAAAGAGGAGAAAGAGGAGGATCAGGTCTCTGTTGATGCACTAAAGGAGGAGAAAGAGGAGAAAGAGGAGGATCAGGTCTCTGTGGATGCACTAAAGGAGGAGAAAGAGGAGAAAGAGGAGGATCAGGTCTCTGTGGATGCACTAAAAGAGGAGAAAGAGGAGAAAGAGGAGGATCTCCAGAGACACCTACGTGATTTGGAGGAGAAAGAGGAGAAAGAGGAGGATCAGGTCTCTGTGGATGCACTAGAAAGAGGAGAAAGAGGAGAAAGAGGAGGATCAGGTCTCTGTGGATGCACTAAAGGAGGAGAAAGAGGAGAAAGAGGAGGATCAGGTCTCTGTGGATGCACTAGAAAGAGGAGAAAGAGGAGAAAGAGGAGGATCAGGTCTCTGTGGATGCAACTAAAGTTTGGACTAAACTTGTAAAATCGTCAGTTTTGTTGCAAAAATTGTCCAGAAGTGGCAAAAAAAAGAAGTGAATGTTGCCTAAAATGGGCAAAAAGCAGCGAAAAGTAGTGAGAAAATGTTGGAGGGAGCTTTATAAATGTCCAAAAATAGCAAAAATTGTGAAAAAAGTGACAAAACACAAGTGAGAAGTAGAAAAATGAGTAAAGACAAGAAAGTTTGGATTTAACTTGTAAAATAGTTGGTTTGAAAAAATGGTCCAAAAGTGTTAAAAACATGCAAAAAAAACTAAATTTGGCAAGAATATTGGTAGTGAACCTTGAAAATAGGGAGAGAAAGTATCAAAAAATGGTTTGAAAGCGTCAAAAAAGAAGTAAAAAGTGACTCAAGTGGCCAAAAAGCAACAAAAAATAGCAGAAAGAAGATTGGAAGAAACTTGGAAAAATTGAAAAAGTAGCAAAAATGGTGAAACAAATGTCAAAAAGCAGAGAAAAATGGTTAAAAAAAATTGCATGATGGGCTTTAATTTGAAAAATGGTGCAAAAAGTAACAAAAAAAGAGTGAAAAGTGTCAAAAATTGGCAAAACCAACAAAAAATGGCAATAAAATTGGGAGTGAACCTGGAAATAGGGAGAGAAAGTATCAAAACATTGGTTTGACAGTGTCAAAAAAGAAGTAAAAAGTGACTCAAATGGCCAAAAAGCAACAAAAATTAGCAAGAAAAAATTTGGAAGGAACTTTGAAAAATTCAAAAAGTTGTAAAAATGGTGAAAAAAATGACAAAAAAAATCTGTGATAAGTGGTAAAGAAAGACAAAAAAAAATTGGCAAGATGGGATTAAACTTGAAAAATGGAGCAATAAGTAACAAAAAAAAGAGTGAAAAGTGTTAAAATTGGTCAAAACCAACAAATAATGGCAATAAAATTGGGATTGAACCTGGAAAATAGTGAGAAATTATCAAAAAATGTTCCAAAAGTGTTAAAAAAGAAGGTAAAAGTGTTTAAATGTGTAAAAATCAGCCCCAGTTGTAGTGGTAGTGGGTTGTTGTTGTTGTTGTGCTGTAATTAATGAAACTGTTCATGTTCTACAATGAGTTTGTTTAAAAACACAGAAGATGGAAATAACCCTAAATAATAATAATAATAATAATCAGGGTTAAAGCACTGACCTTCTTGGATGCCAGGTAGTTCATGCCTCGTGCCACCTGATAAGCGGCAGACACCAGCTCTCTGACCTCGGGCCGCTCCATGGCGGCCTGGCGCCCCCCGCTCCAGTACTCCAGCCCCGCAGGTCTGCGCCGCCTCAGGAACTCACGCAGGTTTCCCTGAGCTGCATATTCCACCACCACGTACAGGGGCCCTGAGGGGGGGATACATGAGGGGGGGGGTCAGTGAGCAGGTTTAACTAACGGCTCTTTTCCACTGACCCGTCTCAGCCCTACTCTACTCGACTCTACTCGCCTCTACCCGGTTAAGCTGATACTAAAAGGTGACGTGGACGGACTGCTGGTCACTCATTGGTCAGAGAATGTCGTCTCTGCAGCTTCTGACTCTGAACAAATCACTTACAAGAGGCAAAGGAATAAGTCAGCGACGGGTTTTTAATGACATTTAAACCTGACGGCACAGAACCAGACTGAATGAAGACAAAATACAGCCCTAAAATGCTCCTTCATGATTCCTAAAGAAGTTAAAAGTCCTTTTTAAACTTATGACTTTTTATCTAACAATTTACACTTTCCTTTTTTTAAATCTGACTTTTTACTCAAATTTCAACATTTTCTNCAGGTCTCTGTGGATGCACTAAAGGAGGAGAAAGAGGAGAAAGAGGAGGATCAGGTCTCTGTGGATGCACTAAAGGAGGAGAAAGAGGAGAAAGAGGAGGATCAGGTCTCTGTGGATGCACTAAAGGAGGAGAAAGAGGAGAAAGAGGAGGATCAGGTCTCTGTGGATTCACTAAAGGAGGAGAAAGAGGAGAAAGAGGAGGATCAGGTCTCTGTGGATTCACTAAAGGAGGAGAAAGAGGAGGATCAGGTCTCTGTGGATGCACTAAAGGAGGAGAAAGAGGAGAAAGAGGAGGATCAGGTCTCTGTGGATGCACTAAAGGAGGAGAAAGAGGAGAAAGAGGAGGATCAGGTCTCTGTGGATGCACTAAAGGAGGAGAAAGAGGAGAAAGAGGAGGATCAGGTCTCTGTGGATGCACATAAGGAGGAGAAAGAGGAGAAAAGTGGTGAAAATGCGAAAAAAAATACAAAAAATTGCAGGAAAGTTTGGACTAAACTTGTGTTATCGTCAGTTTTGTTGCAAAAAATTGTCCAGAAATGGCAAAAAAAAGAAGTGAATGTTGCCTAAAATGGGCAAAAAGCAGCGATAAGTGGTGAGAAAATTTTGGAGGGAGCTGTATAAATGTCCAAAAATAGCAAAAATTGTGAAAAAAGTGACAAAACACAAGTGAGAAGTAGAAAAATGAGTAAAGACAAGAAAGTTGGGATTTAACTTGTAAAATAGTTGGTTTGAAAAAATGGTCCAAAAGTGTTAAAAACATGCAAAAAAAACTAAAATTGGCAATAAAATTGGAAGTGAACCTGGAAATAGGGAGAGAAAGTATCAAAAAATGGTTTGAAAGCGTCAAAAAAGAAGTGAAAAGTGACTCAAATGGCCAAAAGCAACAAAAAATAGCAGAAAGAAGATTGGAAGAAACTTGGAAAAATTGAAAGAGTAGCAAAAATGGTGAAACAAATGACAAAAAGCAGTGAAAATGGTTAAAAAAATTGCATGATGGGCTTTAACTTGAAAAATGGTGCAAAAAGTAACAAAAAAAGAGTGAAAAGTGTTAAAATTGGGCAAAGCCAACAAAAAATGGCAATAAAATTGGGAGTGAACCTGGAAAATAGTGAGAAAGTATCAAAAAATGTTCCAAAAGTGTTAAAAAATAAGTAAAAAGTGACTCAAATGGCCAAAACGCAACAAAAATTAGCAAGAAAAATTTTGGAAGGAACTTTGAAAAATTCAAAAAGTTGGAAAAATGGTGAAAAAAATGACAAAAAAAATCTGTGATAAGTGGTAAAGAAAGACAAAAAAATTGGCGAGATGCGATTAAACTTGAAAAATGGTGCAATAAGTAACAAAAAAAAGAGTGAAAAGTGTTAAAATTGGGCAAAACCAACAAAAAATGGCAATAAAATTGAGAGTGAACCTGGGAAATAGTGAGAAATTATCAAAAAATGTTCCAAAAGTGTTAAAAAATAAGGTAAAAGTGACTCAAATGGCCAAAAAGCAACAAAAATTAGCAAGAAAAAATTTGGAAGGAACTTTGAAAACTTCAAAAAGTTGGAAAAATGGTGAAAAAAATGACAAAAAAAATCTGTGATAAGTGGTAATGAAAGACAAAAAATTGGCAAGATGGGATTAAACTTGAAAAATGGAGCAAAGTGACAAAAAAAAGGAGTGAAAAGTGTTAAAATTGGGCAAAACCTACAAAAAATGGCAATAAAATTGGGAGTCAACCTGGAAAATAGTGAGAAATTATCAAAAAAATGTTCCAAAAGTGTTAAAAAATAAGGTAAAAATGACTCAAATGGCCAAAAAGCAACAAAAATTAGCAAGAAAAAATTTGGAAGGAACTTTGAAAAATTCAAAAAGTTGGAAAAATGGTGAAAAAAATGACAAAAGAAATCTGTGATAAGTGGTAATGAAAGACAAAAAAATTGGCGAGATGGGATTAAACTTGAAAAATGGAGCAATAAGTAACAAAAAAAAAAGTGAAAAGTGTTAAAATTGGGCAAAACCAACAAAAAATGGCAATAAAGTTGGGAGTGAACCTGGAAAATAGTGAGAAATTATCAAAAAAATGTTCCAAAAGTGTTAAAAAATAAGTAAGAAGTGACTCAAATGGCCAAAAAGCAACAAAAATTAGCAAGAAAAAATTTGGAAGGAACTTTGAAAAATTCAAAAAGTTGGAAAAATGGTGAAAAAAATGACAAAAAAATCGGTGATAAGTGGTAAAGAAAGACAAAAAAATTGGCGAGATGCGATTAAACTTGAAAAATGGTGCAATAAGTAACAAAAAAAGAGTGAAAAGTGTTAAAATTGGGCAAAACCAACAAAAAATGGCAATAAAATTGGGAGTGAACCTGGAAAATAGTGAGAAATTATCAAAAAATGTTCCAAAAGTGTGAAAAAAGAAGTAAGAAGTGACTCAAATGGCCAAAAAGCAACAAAAATAAGCAAGAAAAATTTTGGAAGGAACTTTGAAAAATTCAAAAAGTTGGAAAAATGGTGAAAAAAGTAACAAAAAAAAGAGTGAAAAGTGTTAAAATTGGGCAAAACCAACAAAAAATGGCAATAAAATTGGGAGTGAACCTGGAAAATAGTGAGAAGGTATAAAAATGGTTCAAAAGTGTGAAAAAAGAAGGTAAAAGTGTTTAAATGTGTAAAAATCAGTCCCAGTTGTAGTGGTAGTGGGTTGTTGTTGTTGTGCTGTAATTAATGAAACTGTTCATGTTCAAAATGAGTTTGTTTAAAAACACAGAAGATGGGAATAACCCTTAATAATAATAATAATAATGATAATCAGGGTTAAAGCACTGACCTTCTTGGATGCCAGGTAGTTCATGCCTCGTGCCACCTGATAAGCGGCAGACACCAGCTCCCTGACCTCGGGCCGCTCCATGGCGGCCTGGCGCCCCCCGCTCCAGTACTCCAGCCCCGCAGGTCTGCGCCGCCTCAGGAACTCACGCAGGTTTCCCTGAGCTGCATATTCCACCACCACATACAGGGGCCCTGAGGGGGGGGATACATGAGGGGGGGGTCAGTGAGCAGGTTTAACTAACGGCTCTTTTCCACTGACCCGTCTCAGCCCTACTCTACTCGCCTCTACTCGCCTCTACCCGGTTAAGCTGATACTAAAAGGTGACGTGGACGGACTGCCGGTCACTCATTGGTCAGAGAATGTCGTCTCTGCAGCTTCTGACTCTGAACAAATCACTTACAAGAGGCAAAGGAATAAGTCAGCGACGGGTTTTTAATGACATTTAAACCTGACGGCACAGAACCAGACTGAATGAAGACAAAATACAGCCCTAAAATGCTCCTTTTTAAACTTATGACTTTTTATCTAAGAATTTATACCTTCCTTTTTTAAAATCTGACTTTTTAGCTCAAATTTCAACATTTTCTCTCAAGATTGAGACATTTTCTCTCAAAATATAAACATTTTTAACATCTAAATCAAGACCTTTTCTCAAAATTTGGATTATTTTCCAAAAAAATCTACTATTAACCTCAGAATTTAACATTTTTTCCTCAAAAAGTAGACTATTTTCATAAGACTTTAGCTTTTTTTCCTCAAAACTATTACTTTTATCTTTTAAAAATTGGATTTTATTCCCAAATTTTTATTTTTAAACCCAAGTCTTAAACTTTTTTCCCCAAAATTGTGACTTTTTAACACAAATTCAGACTTTCTATCTCCAAATTTTGACTTTTCATGACATAATTTTGAATTAATATGGGCAGAAAAAGATACAACAGAGGAAGTTTTTCTTGTTTTTTTGTCCTTTTTTTGTTCTTTTTTTGTCTTTTAACTGGTTGAAATGAGCTTCCGTAGGATAAGAAGTTGATTCCTCTTGTAAGTTTTTACATCCACAGGCGTCTCGTGTCTCTTCAGTTCGTCCTTCATGATTCCTAAATAAGTTAAAAGTCCTTTTTAAACCAAAAAGAAGTTAACAGCAAAGATAGTTGGCTTTAAAGAGTCTTTTAAATTAAATCAAAGTTGGTCGGTGCAGGAGCGATCTGTCTGCCACGAGAGTCTTTAAGCACCAATCAGTCCATTAATCCACAGGGAACCAAAAAGGAAAACCAGTTCAAAGAAGAATGATTGATCAACAACAAATCTCTGCTATACCAGGCCCAAAAATCAAAAATTAAAGTGATCTCACTGGATCCAGGGAAGAGTTGATGTCAGGAAGCAGCTCCTTCGTTTTCCTCCGCGTGCAGCAGCACCAGGCTGTTGTTTACCTCCGTTGTCATGACGACCCACATTGAGCCGCTGTATTACTTTAATGAAATCTTTTTAAAGCTTTTTTTTTTCCTTTAAAGACCACGGTGGCACATATGTTAGTACAAAATGATGTTTGTGTGGCCTTATAGATGAACATGCACGCACTTCTGCGCAGCACTTTAGCGCAGCTGTGTTATAAGATCCACGCCCACCGTGAGTCTGTAGTCGGGCTAGAGGAAAAGAACCAAACCCAGTAGAGACGAGTGGAGTAGAGCTGGAATTGTAGAGTGGAAAAGGTCTCACCGTCCTGCGTACAGGCCCCCAGCAGGTTGATGATGTTCTTGTGTTTCCCGATCATCTTCATCATCTCCATCTCTGAGATCAGGTCAGAAAGATCTTTCTCTGTGGCGTCAGCTGAAACAAAAAAAAACCAACTTTACTCTTTTATATCCGTCCTTCTGACGCTGAGCAATTAATCACAAATTAGATTAAATCACAATAAGTCCTGTTGCAATGTTAGACAGTGAAATATTTTAGATGTTTCTCACCTTTCAGCATCTTCACAGCGACCTTCGTCGTCCGTGTCGGTTTGTTTTTATCGATCCCGACGGCCTCAGCGAGAACCACCTGACCGAAGCAGCCTTCACCCAGAGGCTTCCCCAGAGTCAGCCTGCACACACACACACACACACACACACACAGATATATGGGTCAATGACAAAAAGAGGGTCTAAAAACGTATTTCTGAGAGAAGAATTCTGTTTTCTAACAGATTTCAGTAGTTGACCAACATTTCAAAGTTTTTAGTTTCATTATTTTTTAGTATTTTTAATTTGAGCACCCAAAAATGTCAGGTGGTGCAACCAAGTATATGAAAATAAATTTATATGTTCCTGTTATTTTTTCTGTGTGAAATTATTGGCAAGTATCTCTCAAGTGTCTGTAGTGACTCATACATTTTCATTTTGTGTGTTTCATTTCTTTTATTTGTGAATAAGATAAATAATTTGATGTTAAAATAACATTTCACATTATTACANCATAAAATAATGCCACTGTATTTTTAATTTCCATGTACAATAACTGACATTCAATTTTTAGAGTTTAATTACTGTGGATACTTGTCAGGACGGTTGCACCACCTGACATTTTGGGGGTTTGAGGAACCAAAACACAAAAAAACATGTTATATTTTAATAGTTTAAAGATGTGTTCAAATAACACAGGTTTCATAGAATAAAGAAATACATGTGATGAAATACTCAATTCATGATGGAAGGAAATATTACACTCATATATAGAGCAGGTGTGTTACTAACAGCCTCTTTAAAGGCTCTTTAACCAGGTCTCAGGTGTGTGTACCTGTCTCGTGGCAGCTCCCACGCCGGGTCGTGCGGCAGCTCGTACTCAGAAACTCCGGTCAGGACGGTCGTGGCGGCGCTGGAGAGACGAGACTGACGCATCAGACACATCCCAGACTGGAGAGAGGACGAGGACTCGACCGACACCTGAGGACGAGAAACAACACCTGAGAGCTGGAGGACACCTGGAGTTTGACTCATAAAACTTCTTTATTCATTAAAATACTATTTTTGTGCAGCAGATGTTTTCTGTTCTACACCAGAGTTACTCAACCAAAGAGACAAACTGTTAAAAACTACCTTTACAAAAGAAACTATACAAGTGGAGAAAAGAGGCAAAAACAGCAAAAAAGAGTAAAAAGTGACTAAAACTGGAACTGAAAAAAAAAAACTCTACAAACTAGGGCTACAGAGATAATCTTATTGTGATTTTTATTTCCTATATTGCAATTTTTTGTTGATAATCTCTGGGTTCCCATCTACGTTTCTCCATTTTAGTCACTTTTCACTTTTTTTTTGACACTTTTTGAGTATTTCCAGGTTTTATCCCAATTTATTTGCCAATTTTTGTTTCTTTTTGGCATTTTTTACTACCTCAATCTAAATATTGAACCCCAGTCAGAGGTCATCACATTGACACGATTATCTGGTTTCCATAGTAACAGAGGGAAAAGATCTAATTATGATTTTTCTGACAGCGATTTCAATTCGATTCACGATTTTCTTTAAATCAAACTTTAGTGAAGTTTTCACAATTTACAGAAACATTTACAAACTTGACAGAAAATTACATCAAACCATTGAATCATCAAAAGTTTTTACTCTAATGTGAGGATGAAAATAAAAACTGAAGGTAAGAATTGTTTCAAACTTTGAGATAAAAAGTCAATATTTTAATATGAAAAGTGGAAATTTTGAGAAATAAAGACAAAATTCTTAGACAAAAAGTCAATAACTGTCAGAGTTTAAGAATTATGTGAAAAAAGACCAAACTTTCTCATCTAAGGTCAAAATTTTAAGAAGACAGAAGTCTAAGTTTTGAAATAAAGGCAACGTTTGAGATAAAAAGTTACATTTTTGATATAAAAAGTCAAAACTGTAGGTCTAAAAATTATACGAAATAAATCAAAAATTAAAGGAAAAAAGGCAAAAAAAAAAAAAAAATTTAAGGAGATTTTTAGATAAATAGTCGAATTGTGACTTTTCTCAAATCCCTAAAACCTATTCCTGTTATTTCTGAACTGGACTTTTGAAATTGTATTTTTGGTTTTAAAAACTGAAGAACAAAAAGATCACCATGTTTGAAATTGCGATTTCGATCAGAAAAAGATAAATCGTTCAGCCCTATAACAGACCTTCTCCATTCATTTCAATGGGCCAAAATTTTTCAGAAAACTAAGAATAATTCTGAAAGTACAAAAGTCACGGATAAACCCTTTTACAAGCACAACATTCCTTAACATATTCTAAACATTTAACTTTTTAAATGGTCAGAATTGGTACAACTTTCTTTGAGGTAGAGGCCTAAAAAAATGGGCGGAAGAATAAGTTTAATAATAATAATAATAATAATAATAATAATAAAGCTGAATAAGAAGCTGTTTATTCTGTAACTTTTTAAAAAACAGAACCTGATTTAACATTCTTGATTATTGTGGAGTTAAACAGAATAATTAAAACTGAATAAATGAGTCAGACAGAGTGTAAAAAGTCTCAAATGTGGGTTTTTTTGTTTATAAAAAGCAGAAAAAAACAAACAAACAGGAAGTAGTAAAGGCGTCAAAGCGGCGTGTTACCTGTCTCCTCAGCGGGATGCTCTTGGCGAGTTTCTGCACGCCTAACTGCCCGTTGAAGTCGCTCTTTTTGGGCGCGCAGCAGAGGCGGCAGATGACGCCGATGGCCATGAGGATGATGATGATGAAGAAGCCGAGGCAGTAGATGAAGATCTCCAGGTAAGTCTGCGAGGGCACGGGCGCCGGCGGCACGTCTGAGGGCGACAACAGAGACACGGTGAGCGAAGAGTCAAACCTCAGAGACCAAACAAACGCATCATCATCATCATCGTCACCGACCGTCGACCACGGTGAGCCACGCCGAGTGATGAGACACGCCGATGGAGTTCCCCGCCAGACAGGTGTACTCGCCGGCGTCAGTGACGGAAACGTTCCTCAGAGTCAGAACCTCCATCTCTTTATCCGTGGTGTTCAAACCCACCGTCTGAAAAAACACGAGAGAGAAACTAAACCACGACTCAAAATTACAAACTGAGAAACAACAACGTGGCGTCTGAAACGTCTCAGGAAAATGAAACACAAACATTTACGCTTCTGTTTGACGGTTTGTTTGTTCACAGAGACGTTAAATTAAAACTGAGGAGAAGAAGAAAAGAAAAAAAAAAACATTTTCTTTGTTACAGCAAAGCCACAAAACTGGGAATTACTGCAGATTTGGATGTAAAAAGAAGTTTACAAAAACATCATATCACGATTTTTTTAAAGTCAAAATCACACTCACTATCACAATTCTTCTTTCCATAGATTTTTCTACACTAATTTGCACGTTTGAGCATTTTTTCTCTACGTTTAACACATAAAACATGAGTAAAATGTTTGTAAACATGTAAAACCCTAAAAGAAAAAAAACAATTTAAGCCAAAGAAACTTCCTGAGCAGGTTTTAACTTAAATTGTGCAGTTTTTTTAATCAAAATATGCAATCAAAATAAACATAAAAGGTGATAAAAAACAGAAACCGTCTAAAAGAAAAAAAAAATCTAAGTTGTAAAAAGAGGCAAAAAAGCAGCAAAAAAAGTAAAAATTGTCTTTTTATTCTTAATACCAGCCACATTCAACTGACCAATGCTAAAAAATATGTTATTTCAAGATGTGTAAAGACAAAAATAATGGCTGAATTTCTTTAAACAAGTAAAAAAATAATCTTCTAATGGAGTTCAAGAATAAAAAATGTTGTTTTAAGACATTTTTTGCATTTCAAGAAAACTCGACAAGAAATTTTCGATGATTTTTTAACTTGTTTCAATCAATTAAGATGATGTTTTTGTCTTTAAAGAAATTGAAATTTTTCTGGACTGGTCAGTTGAATGTGGCTCATATTAAGAATAAAATAACTATTTATACAAAAAAATAGACAAAAACATTCAATTATTTTTCAGTTTTTGCAGTGTAGGTTAATTGAACTGAACTGTTTCTGCCTGATTGACAGAGTCAGATTTATAAAAATAATCCCCTCATAAGGATGGAAAATCAGAAATGCTGACTCGTTCTTTTTTATTCTTTTATTGACGTAGTGACTCAGCGTTCAGAGCCTCGCAGCTTCGTCAGATCGAGCTTCACCGTCCTCGTCTTTTGTTTGGTTTCCATGGCGACGTAATCACACGTGTAGAAGCTCCTGAACTCCGGCCAGACTCAACAAACCAAAACAACCTCAGACTCTTTCATCAGAAACTCAGATGTGGTTTCACTCGCTCTGTCAGAGGAATCAAACCAGGAGCATGAAAGAAAAAACAGCTTTAAAGTCGATGAATCACTGAAGCTGCAGCCTGTCATCAAACTCTAACACTCTAAAAACTCCAGGAGGTAAAAGAACCAGGGGCAGGTTTTTAAGACCAGGTGATCATTTTATAAAACCCCTCTTAAAGTGGACCCCCTACCATTCCTGAAAATAAAAAATAATTTTTCTTCCTTCTATTTTTGCACATAAAAAGTTTAAATTTCTAGAGAGAAGAAAAAGAAAAATCTCAACTGTTTTCACTGAATTCAAATATGTATCTCAAAATTTCAACTTTTAATCACATTACTTTGACATTTTAAATAATGACTTTTTTCCTCATAAATTCGACTTTTATCTCCAAATTTTTACTTTATCTCAAAAAAAAAAAAACATATAGTCAACTCAACATTTCAACTTTTTCCTCCAAAGATTTAGAATTTTAATCTCAAAGTTTTTGCTTTTCTCTCAATTTTGACTTTTTATCTCAATACTTTGACTTTTTGCCCCGAAATTTTGACTTTTCGCTCTTAAGTTTCACTTTTTGAACTTTTTATCTCTAAATTTCAACTTTTATCTCTTAACTTTAACACTTTACCTCACATTTTTGACTGTATTATCTCAGAAATTGACTTATTATTTAAATAATTTGTTTTTTCTCACATAAAATTGACTACATCCCAGAAATTTGACTTTTTAATTCAAAGTTTAGACTTGAATCTCTAAGAATGTTGACTTCATTATCCCAATAATTTACCTTTTACCTCAGTAGTTTGGCTTTCTAATCTCAAAATGTTTGATATTTTCCTCTTAATTTAGCTTGTTTACTCTAAATTTTGACAGTATCTCATAAAATTTTGACTTTTTAAAAGAAAATTTGGATCTGTTTCTCTAAATATGACTTTATATTCTGAAAAAAAAGACATTTTATTTAGTACTTTGACCTTTTAATCTCAAAAGTTTGACTTTTTTTCCCTTAATTTTGACTTTTTGCCCCAATATTTTGACTCTGCATCTACAAAAAATTTTCACTTCTCTCACAAAATTTTGACTTTTAATCTCAAAATATTGACGTAATGTGAGACAAAACAAATTTCACCACCGGTCAGGTCAGCTTTGCAAAAACTCAGAGCAAACCTGGTCATTTTGGACGAGGAAGTTAAAGAGCAGAATCCGTGCGTCGTCATGGATACCGACCTTGAGGACGCGGACGTACGGGTGCCCGTCAGGTCCCTCCCTGCTGCCGTTGACGATGATGTGTTTGAGCCACTGGATGTGAGGCTGCGGGTCGCTGAACACGCGACACACGAACACAACGTCGCTGCCCACGATGGCGGTCTGGTTGGCGGGTAAACCGGCCTGAAGGATGGGTCTGTGCGGGGAACGCTCTGGAAGAAACGGGTCACATGACGTCAGCTCTGACGTCACAAAACATCCTCAACATTTAAGTCTGAGTTTCTAACAAGAACAAAAAGTTTTGATTCTGCTTCAGAAGATTTTATCTGGAGAGAAACAGGAAAATGTTTCAGAGACTAAAGTTTTTGTTTTCACTTTGAGTGTCTGATGATTTTACAGAGGAAACTCAGAGACAGAATTTTTATTTTGTTGTTACACTTTCTGCAGTCAGGGAAACGTGGGAGGGTCAATGATGTGACGTCCAAGTGCAATATTTCCTTCCATCATGAATTGAGTATTTCATCACATGTATTTCTTTATTCTATGAAACCTGTGTTATTTGAACACATCTTTAAACTATTAAAATATAACATGTTTTTTTGTGTTTTGGTTCCTCAAACCCCCAAAATGTCAGGTGGTGCAACCGTCCTGACAAGTATCCACAGTAATTAAACTCTAAAAATTGAATGTCAGTTATTGTAAATGGAAATTAAAAATACAGTGGCATTATTTTATGCTTGAACCTTTTTAAATAAAACATTCTTTGCAAATAAAAAGAATTTTAAAGCTGTTGAGAAATGTANATGTCAGGTGGTACAACCAATGTAATAATGTGAAATGTTATTTTAACATCAAATTATTTATCTTATTCACAAATAAAAGAAATGAAACACACAAAATGAAAATGTATGAGTCACTACAGACACTTGAGAGATACTTGCCAATAATTTCACACAGAAAAAATAACAGGAACATATAAATATATTTTCATATATTTGGTTGCACCACCTGACATTTTTGGGCGCTCAAATTAAAAATACTAAAAAATAATGAACCTAAAAACTTTGAAATGTTGGTCAACTACTGAAATCTGTTAGAAAACATAATTCTTCTCTCAGAAATATGTTTTTATCCATTTACAAAGAACTTTTTAAAAATATGTTTTTAGACCCTCTTTTTGTCATTGACTCATAAATGATGTGGTGGATGTTTTATGTCTGACATGAAGCATCTTGAAGTTAATGATGCTCAAAAATTGGTTATAAAAACAAAGTTAAAAACTGTGAGATTTCTTCTGTTTGTGTTTAAAATGTTTCACTCACCGACCACGTCCAGCAGGTAGGTGTGTTTGAGGCTCCCGTGTTCGTTCTCCACCACACAGGTGTAGTTTCCTTTATCTGACGGCACCACAGACTCCATGATGAGCGTCCACATGTGATCTCTGATCTGAAACGCCACAATTAAGAGTCAAAATAAAGATTTATAAATAAAGACTTCATCATTTCTGTTTCCTGTTAGTGGCTCAAACCTTATTTGGGCTGTGACCTCATTTTTACATCAAAAAATGTCTTTATAATACAAAAATAACAACATAATTAATGACAATAATTTTGGTTTGTTCATTCTGGTGAAATACTCTGCGCAAAGAGGACGTCAACATAAACTTTCAGCTTCTCCTCATCACTTTAAATGATCTCAAGAGTCAAGGTTTCTCCAAATATTCAGATAAAATTTGCAATTTTGGGGATACAAAGTCTAAAATTTGAGACACAAGAACAGATTTATGAGATAAAAGTTGAAATTTGGGACAAAAAGTAAAAAAAAATCAAAATTATGATATAAAAAGTGGAAATTTTGAGATGTGAAGTTGAAACTATGAGATAAAGAGTCAAAATCTGAGATATCAAAGTCACATTTATGAAATAAAACTCAAAATTATGGCACAAAAAGTCAACATTTGAGCTAAAAACTAGCAGTTTTGAGAAGAAAGTCATAATTGTTACATAAAAGTCAAAATTACGAAATAAAAAAAACAAAATTTTGAGATAAAAAGTCAAAATTTGAAAGAAGAAGTCAAAATTATGATACCAAAAGTTGAAATTTGGGCTTTAAAGTAGCAATTTTGGAAAATTAAAATACTGCATTTAAGTCAAAAGAAGAAATTTTGAGATAAGAAGACAAAATTTGAGAGAGAAAAAATGAACATTTTGAGATTTAAAGTGAAAATTATGAGATAAAAAGTTGAAATTTGAAAGACAAAGTCAAAATTATGATACCAAAAGTTGATATTTGGGCTTTAAAGTAGCAATTTTTGGAGAAGTAAAATACTGCATTAAAGTCAAAAGAAGAAATTTTGAGATAAGACCACAAAATTTGACAGAAAAAAATCAACATTTTGAGATTTAAAGTGAAAATTATGAGATAAAAAGTTGAAATTTGGGACAAAAAGTTAAAAAAAAAAATCAAAATTATGAGATAAAAAGTGAAAATTTTGAGATGTGAAGTTGAAACTATGAGATAAAAAGTCAAAATCTGAGATATCAATGTCACATTTATGAAATAAAACTCAAAATTATGGCACAAAAAGTCAACATTTGAGTTTTGAGAAGGAAAGGAAAAATAGCTACATAAAAGTCAAAATTACGAAATTAAAAAAACAAAATTTTGAGATAAAAAGTCAAGAAGTCAAAATTATGATACCAAACGTTGATATTTGGGCTTTAAAGTAGCAATTTTTGGAAAACAAAAATACTGCATTCAAGTCAAAAGAAGAAACTTTGAGATAAAAAGTTGAAATTTGGGACAAAAGGGTTGAAATTTTGACAATGAAAAGTCAAAATTATATGAAAACGAAAACATTTTGGGATAAAAAGTCAAAACTTTGGAATCCAAAAGTTGTAACTTGGCATTTTGAGTTGAAATTTATACTTTTATCACATAAATTTGACTTTAAATTTGAGGAAACTCATGACGCAGTAACTGCTCAGTGACGTGATCGTGGTCGTCAGTGAAGATTCTTCAGCTCAGAAAATTTTTAGTAGTTTTTGTGAAATGAATTTATTCTTCAGAAAGTAAAGAATAAAAGATTGAGTTTGTGTTTTCTGTGTTTGTACCTTGAAGCCCCCGATCCTCTGGTCCTTCCTGAACTCTTTCCCGTTCTTGTACCAGCGCAGTGTGGGGGCGGGGCTTCCTGTTGCCTGGCAGCGAAACTTCACCGTCCTGCTGGCGGGAACGGCGTGGAGACGCTTCTCCATCTTCTCGGGCATCACCCACTGAGGCGCCAGCGCTGACGGAGAAAACATCATCATCGTTATTATTATTATTCCTGTTTTTAAAAACTCTGCAGAAATAAAGAGGTGAATAAACGCCGTGAGCTCACGTGGGATCTTCTCGTTGCTGGTCGACTGCTCGTTGGACAGTTTGTTTTCCTCCGAGGACGACTCATCGTCTTCTTCGTCCTCTGAAGATTTAACGGCGTCTGCTACAGAAGAGGAGAAACACGTTAAAGCAGCAGGAGCCGACTTAACGACTCTTCACACGTTCACAGACAATGAAAGGGTTGACCTCTGACCCCTGACCCCCATCAGCACTTCAGCCAGGAGTAACGGCGAGGAGCGAGGAGTGACGGCGAGGAGCGAGGAGTGATGGCGAGGAGTGATGGCGAGGAGCGGGGAGTGATGGCGAGGAGTGATGGCGAGGAGCGGGGAGTGATGGCGAGGAGCGGGGAGTGATGGCGAGGAGCGGGGAGTGATGGCGAGCAGCGAGGAGTGATGGCGAGGAGCGGGGAGTGATG
The DNA here is from genome assembly GCA_008086565.1 of Thalassoma bifasciatum. Taxonomy (NCBI): domain Eukaryota; kingdom Metazoa; phylum Chordata; class Actinopteri; order Labriformes; family Labridae; genus Thalassoma; species Thalassoma bifasciatum. Next base: position 56,528 of record RPOG01003211.1, read on the forward strand.
GCGAGGAGCGAGGAGTGACGGCGAGGAGCAGGGAGTGACGGCGAGGAGCGAGGAGTAACGGAGAGGAGCAAGGAGTTATGGCGAGGAGCGAGGAGTGATGGCGAGGAGCGGGGAGCGAGGAGTAACGGAGAGGAGCGAGGAGTGACGGCGAGGAGCGAGGAGTGATGGCGAGGAGTGATGGCGAGGAGTGATGGCGAGGAGCGGGGAGTGATGGCGAGGAGCGGGGAGTGATGGCGAGGAGCGGGGAGTAATGGCTAGGAGCGGGGAGTGACGGCGAGGAGTGAGGAGTAACGGAGAGGAGCAAGGAGTTACGGCGAGGAGCGAGGAGTGATGGCGAGGAGCGGGGAGCGAGGAGTAACGGAGAGGAGCGAGGAGTGACGGCGAGGAGCGGGGAGTGATGGCGAGGAGCGAGGAGTGATGGGGAGGAGCGAGGAGTGATGGGGAGGAGCGAGGAGTGATGGCGAGCAGCGAGGAGTGACGGCGAGGAGCGTCACCGTATGAATCTCAGAGAAAACTCAGACGCTCTCACGGTTTAAGACTCTTAGTATTTTAAGGTTTTTTAAGCTGAGAAAACTTCCAAAGTGCATCAAAATAAAAACTAACTCTCTGAAAATCATAATCTGCTGCTGTTATTATTATTATTATTATTATTATTATTATTATTATTATTAAATCTCTATGACCTGGATGAAAACAGTCACAGCTCTAATGTTGTAACGCAGCCTGGTTTGTCACTTTATTGATCTAGAGATAAAATTTTCCTTAGGCGACTGATAAACGCTCATGAAACATAAAGAACATGAAAAATCAAAGATTATAATTCAAATTTGTAGTAAAGAGTCAAAATTATGATTCAAAAAGTCAAAATTTTAAGATTAAAAGTCTTAAATTTGAAAATCAAGAAATGAAAAAGTCAAAATCATGAGTTAAAGTCAAAGTTTTAAGATGAAAAGGTCAAAATTTTGAGTCTGTCCAAATTTTGAGCCAAAAGTCTAAAATTTGAAGTAAAAAGTCAAAATTATAGGTTAAATAGTCAAAATTTAAGATTTTAAAGTCCAAATTTTGGGCGAAATTTGAGACAAAAAGTCTAAAATTTAAAAATTAATGAATGAAAAAGGCAAAATTATGAGTTAAAAGTAAAAATTTTGAGATGATAAAGTCAAAATTTTGTGTTAGAGTCTAGAATTTCCAGTGAAAAGTCAAAATCATGAGTCAAAAAGTCAAAATTATGAGCCATAAAGTCAAAACTTGACATGCAAAGTTTAAATTCTGTGATCAAATGTCCAAATCTTGAGACAAAAAGTCTAAAATTTGAAGAAAAAGTCAAAATTATGGAATGGAAAAGTCAAAATTGTAGGTTAAATAGTCAATATTTAAGATTAAAAGTCCAAATTTTGGGCCAAATTTGATACAAAAAGTCTAAAATTTAAAAATTAATGAATGACAAAGGCAAAATTATGAGTTAAAAGTCAAAATTTTTAGATGAAAAGTCAAAATTTTCTGTCAGAGTCTAGAATTTGCAGTAAAAAGTCAAAATTATGAGCCATAAAGTCAAAATTTGACATGCAAAGTTTAAATTCTGTGATCATATGTCCAAATTTTGGGACAAAAAGTCTAAAATTTTAAGTAAAAAGTCAAAATTATGGAATGGAAAAGTCAAAATTGTAAGTTAAATACTCAAAATTTAAGATTTAAAGTCCAAATTTTGGGACAACAAGTCTAAAATTTTTAAATTAATGAATGAAAAGGGCGAAATTATTAGTTAAAAAGTCAAAATTTTCTGTCAGAGTCTAGAATTTGCAGTAAAAAGTCAAAATTATGAGCCATAAAGTCAAAATCTGACATGCAGTTTAAATTCTGTGATCAAATGTCCAAATTTTGAGACAAAATGAATCAATTTGAAGTAAAAAGTCAAAATTTGAGATAAAAAGTCAAAATTATGGGATTAAAAGATAAAATTTTGGGGCAAAAAGTCTAAAATTTGAATTAAAAAGTCAAAATGATGAGATAAGTCAAAGTTAGACCCCCCCAAAAAATCAGAATTTTCAATAAAAATAAAGACAGAAAGTCTTAAATTTGGTGTTCAAGGTTAAAGTTTTGGGATAAGAAGTCAATTTTTTGACTAATAAGTCCAAATTTCAAGTAAAAGAAAATTTTTATGGTTTAAAAAGTCAAAATAAATGGAAGTATTGTCAAAATAATGAGGTAAAGGTGCAATATTGAGATGAAAAGTTCAAAATTTGAGATTAAAAAAAAAATTATAGATTTAAAAAAATCCAATTTTAAGGAAAAAGTCAAATTTTCGAGGTTAAAACTTCAAAATTATATTTTCCATGCAATTTTTTTTTTGCTTCAAAATCATACGACAGAAAAATGTGGCAGTTTATTCTATGTACACTCTATGGGGATGGACTCACTTTTGGACTCAGCCTCTAGTGGCCACTTGTGGAACTGCAGTTTTCTGCTGAATCTCCCTCTGAGCTCAGTGAAACTTCAAATATAACCCCTGCTGTTTTAATTTCCTTCCTTTATGGTGATTGTTTTGTTCTGGGACATAAAGTTCCACAAAAACAAGGATCTGTGTCTGGGACACGTGTGAATCTGCACAAAGGCTGAAAATAAGAGATTCTGGTGAAAAAGCAGCTTCTGTCAAACACATCAAACAGTTTCTATAAAGAGCAGAGTGTTTGGTTAGACAGGGCTGGGTTTTTATAAGGTCTGAGTCTGAGCTTCATGGCACTTACAGGAATATTTTACTGAGTCTCAGAGCAAACAGAGCAAACGCAGAGAGGAGGGAAGTGGTTGGATTTCTAAAAGACTCCCAGCTTTGTTTCAGAGAGGTGGAAATTGAAAGCAGGCGTCTGCAGCCGGAGAAACCAAACGTGAAGAGTTTAGAGTCTGTCCCCGAAAAGAAAAGTGTGTCTCTCAGCTGGAGAGCAGATGCTTCGAGGGGAACGAAAAAACTCAGAGAGGATAAAAAAAAAAAAAAAAAAAAAACCTTGGATCTGCACGTAAACACCACGACTCTCAGGAAGCAGTTTGTGAAAAGAGTTTCTTGTGTTTGAGTCCGAGTGTGTGGAGCTGGAAGGCTGAAAGAACTGAGAGCATCTGTTCCTGAGTCTGGACAGGATACAAACACCATAACCCCCCAAACCCCCCCAGAGCCAAACCCCCCCAGAGCCAAACCCCCCCAGAGCCAAACCCCCCCAGAGCCAAACCTCGCTCCAACCAGGAGGAATCGCTCTAACCGCTTTCAGATGCCTTAAAAAAAAAAAAACACCAGCCAAACCTTTAAAAAAAGTCACTTTCCTCTTAAAGAAATTCTCTCATTGGAAAGTTTTATGAGACTTTTGAGTAATTCAGGGACCAAACACCAACGACCACAGACGAGAAAGAGACAAAACACAAAAGAGACAAAAGAGAAAAAAGAGACGAGGAGTTAAAACCTGGAGCAGAAAACTCCTCCAACAAACCTGTTTGTGGTTTTAAGGTCAAGACCAAGACCAGAGCTGCTTTTTCAGGTTTTAGTGTCACAGTCAACAGTGACTCGTCTCAGCCCTACTCTACCCTGGTTCTAAGAGAGTAAAGCTGATACTAAAAGGTGACGTGGACGGACTGCCGGTCACTCATTGGTCAGAGAATGTCGTCTCTGCAGCTTCTGACTCTGAACAAATCACTTACAAGAGGCAAAGGAATAAGTCAGCGACGGGTTTTTAATGACATTTAAACCTGACGGCACAGAACCAGACTGAATGAAGACAAAATACAGCCCTAAAATGCTCCTTTTTAAACTTGTGACTTTTTATCTAATCTAAATCTGACTTTTTAGCTCAAATTTCAACATTTTCTCTCAAAATATAAACCTTTTTAACATCTAAATCAAGACCTTTTCTCAAAATTTGGATTATTTTCCAAAAAAATCTACTATTAACCTCAGAATTTAACATTTTTTCTCCAATAGTAGACTATTTTCATGGGACTTTAGCTTTTTTTCCTCAAAACTATTACTTTTATCTTTTAAAGATTGGATTTTATTCCCAAATTTTTATTTTTAAACCCAAGTCTTAAACTTTTTTTCCAAAATTGTGACTTTTTAACACAAATTCAGACTTTCTATCTCCAAATTTTGACTTTTCATGACATAATTTTGAATTAATATGGGCAGAAAAAGACACAACAGAGGAACTTTTTCTTGTTTTTGTCCTTTTTTTGTTCTTTTTTGTCTTTTAACTGGTTGAAATGAGCTTCCGTAGGATAAGAAGTTGATTCCTCTTGTAAGTTTTTACATCCACAGGCGTCTCGTGTCTCTTCAGTTCATCCTTCATGATTCCTAAAGAAGTTAAAAGTCCTTTTTAAAGCAAAAAGAAGTTAACAGCAAAGATAGTTGGCTTTAAAGAGTCTTTTAAATTAAATCAAAGTTGGTCGGTGCAGGAGCGATCTGTCTGCCACGAGAGTCTTTAAGCACCAATCAGTCCATTAATCCACAGGGAACCAAAAAGGAAAACCAGTTCAAAGAAGAATGATTGATCAACAACAAATCTCTGCTATACCAGGCCCAAAAATCAAAAATTAAAGTGATCTCACTGGATCCAGGGAAGAGTTGATGTCAGGAAGCAGCTCCTTCGTTTTCCTCCGCGTGCAGCAGCACCAGGCTGTTGTTTACCTCCGTTGTCATGACGACCCACATTGAGCCGCTGTATTACTTTAATGAAATCTTTTTAAAGCTTTTTTTTTTTCCTTTAAAGACCACGGTGGCACATATGTTAGTACAAAATTATGTTTGTGTGAGATAAAAGATTAAATTGTGAGAGAAAAAAGTGAAAATCTTAGATTAAAAAAAAATTCTTCTTCTTCAAAATTCTGAATTCCACTCAAAGTCTCTACTGCTCAGACTCTGGCTCCAGTAATGTGTTGTTGTTTTTTTTGCTTCAAAACCTTACAACGGTAAAAGGCGGAGCTATTTATTCTATATACACTCTATTGGGATGGACTCACTTTTAGACTCGGCCTCTAGTGGACAGTCATGGAACTGCAGTTCAAACAAAGTTTGAACATTTCGAATATTATTCTGTGTCTTTTTATCTTTGACTGGTCGTGTAACTGTAAAAAAAACCTGGATGAAAGGAAGGAATCGTTTTCCCACCTGTGCAGCTGCAGCAGCATCATCTCACCTGTGTCTGTGTCCTCAGTGGCCGGTCTGGACTGAGCCCCAGGAACCAGCAGAACCAGCAGGAACCAGGACAGCAGCAGCAGCAGCAGCACACGGAGGGGGGGCAGAGACATGGTGTCCTCTCACATCAGATCAGAGGAGGGATAATCTGTGAGGGGGGGGGGCAGAGAGAGAGAGACGATGATGTGGTTAAAGTTTACGAGAAACTGAATGAACTGAAACAACAGACACAGACTGTTCACACCTGTGCAGCTGTTCCTCAGGGGGAGGAGGGAGGTGAAGACCTGCTGATGTGGACACCTCTGACTCCCTCACCCCCCCCAACCACCACCACCAGCCTCTGACCCCCCCCTGAGCTCTAACTGTGTCAGCAGTAAATCCCAAACTTACACAAACAGATCAGCACCATTTGTGTCTGCATGAAGGTGTGAAACTCACCTGTTAAATACATTAACTCTGAGGGGGGGGGGGGGTNAATTACGTTTAAGTTGCCAAAAATAGTCATAAAGAAAGTAAAATCAAGTTTGAGGTTGAAAATAGGTCATTTAGTTAGAAAATCTAAGTTTAAGGTGGTAAAAAAGGGTCACAAAGCAAGAAATTTTAAGTTTTAAGAGAAAAAAATGGTCATCAAGCGAGAAAAGTAAAGTTTCAGGTGGTTAAAATTGAAATCAAGTAAGAAAAACTAAGTTTGAAGAGGCAAAAATGGTCATTGAGCAAGAAAATTTCGTTTAAGTTGACAAAACTGGTTGTCAAACAAGAAAAATTGAGTATAATGTTGGAAAAATAGTCATAAAGAAAGTAAAATAAAGTTTGAGGAGGGAAAATGGTCATTTAGTAAGAAAATCTAAGTTTAAGGTGGTAAAAAAGGGTCACAAAGCAACAAAATTTAAGTTTTTAAGAGGAAAAAATGGTCATCAAGCAAGAAAAGTAAAGTTTCAGGTGGTTAAAATTGAAATCAAGTAAGAAAAACTAAGTTTGAAGAGGCAAAAATGGTCATTGAGCAAGAAAATTTCGTTTAAGTTGACAAAACTGGTTGTCAAACAAGAAAAATTGAGTATAATGTTGGAAAAATAGTCATAAAGAAAGTAAAATAAAGTTTGAGGAGGGAAAATGGTCATTTAGTAAGAAAATCTAAGTTTAAGGTGGTAAAAAAGGGTCACAAAGCAAGAAAAATTAAGTGTTAAGAGGAAAAAATGCAACAGCAAGCAACAAAAAATAGGATAAAACTCTGAAAAAAGTCAGAAAGCAGCAAAAAATGAGTGGAAAGTGAGTGAAATAGACTAAAAAAAGCAGACTTAGGTGCAAATTAATTGTCATTGGTTGTTTTCATGTTGTTATTAAGGTAAATGTTAGTTTTTTAAAATGTATTTTTTTATCAACATAAAATGAGGAACCTTAAAATAATTGCACCATAAATCACAACTGCACTATAGGGAAGAATAATTGCACTGGAATTTGTTTTTTTTGCAAAATGTTCAACCCTAATTATTGTTAATAAAAAAGACACCAACGGAATAATAATGTATGACTGACTACAGACACTTGAGAGATACTTATTTGTAATCTTTCTAAGAAAAATGATAGGAACATTAATAAAATTACACATTTGGTTGCACCATCTGACATTTTTTGGGTGGTGGAGTTAAAAAAAAAAGCTTAGAAATTAATTTTAAATATTTCAAATGTTGGTTAACAACTGAAATCTATAAAAACAGATGTTCCTTGACTCAAAAATATGCATTATATCTATTTTTACAAACGTGTTCTTTTTTTGTCATTGACTGAAAAGTAACGTAGCATCATCTCAGAGCTGCAGCTGCAGTTTTTATCTCAGGAACATGAAGTGACAGAGAGAGAAGAGCGTGAACTTTACAGGAGTAATAAAGGAGTAAAAGCATCAGGACACTCATCATCTAATGAGCCTCATAAACACGACCAACGCCGTCAGCTGACATCACTGAGCCCCCTGCGTTTATAAACGACCACGGCGTCCTCGTCCACGTTTGACCTTCAGACACGAGGAGACGTTGACGTTTCACTCTCTGCAGAAACAGCAGCAGCAGCAGCAGCAGGAGGCTCTTTAACTAATGAAACTTCCTCTCAGAGTTTTCACTGATTGATTAGAGTCACAAAAACCTTCATGGTGACAACTCCCTCCTCCAGAGGCATTCTGGGAAAAACTGCGCTCTGTCTTCCTCCCACTCGTGAAAACACACAAAGACATATTCAACAAACTGACAGTGAAGAGATACAGAGAATAAACTCAAACAGGAGTTTCTCAGAGAAACAAACGTCACCTCTCAGAGATTTATCAGGACGAATCAGACAATTCTGCTTTTTCACTCCGACGACACAAAACAAACACGATTTTAATTTAAAAAGCTGAAATATGACGGTTTTAGTTAAGCTGAACAATTTAAAAAAATAATCTAAATGTGATTGTTTCTCCTTATAATGCAACTGCAGTTTATAGTGCGATTATTTTTAGCTCCTATTGTTAAACAAATAGAGTTTTGGAAAAAAAAAAAGATATTAATAACAGCATGACAGCAACCCATGATTTTTATTTTCTTTTGCATCTCATGTCTGCTTTTTGCCCTTTGATCTTACTTTTTTTGCCACTTTTGGATAATTTTATGTCCTTTCTGACTGTTTTCCAAGATGCCTCCTACTTTCTTTGCCAATTTTGCTGCTTTTTTGCTAATTGTAATAAACTTTTTTGCTACTTTTTGATCATTTGTTGCTCTTTTCTGAAAATTTTCCAAGTTTCCTCCCTATTTCGTAGTCATTTTTTGCTGCTTCTTGCCAGTTGTAGTTACTTTTTGCCACTTTTTTTTTGGTTTTTTTTGTCCTTTTCCGACTATTTTCTAATATCCCCCTATTTCCTTGCCAATTTTTGTCAATTGTAGTTACTATTTTGCCACTTTTGGATCAAAATTTTGTCATTTTCTCACTATTTTACAATATTCCCTATATTTTCTTTGCCAATTTTTGCTGCTATTTGCCAATTGTAGTTACTATTTTTGCCACTTTTGGATCATTTTTGGCTCTTTTCTGACTATTTTCCAAGTTTCCTTCCAATTTCCTTGCCTATTTTTGCCAATTGTAGTTACTTTTTTGCTGTTTTGGACCATTTTATCCTTTTCTGACTATTTTCCAATATTCCCACCTATTTCCTTACCAATTATTGCTGCTTTTTGCCACATTTGATCATCTTTTTGCTCTTTTCTGACTATTTTCCAATATTCCTCCCAATTTCCTTGCCAATTTTTGCCAATTGTAGATACAATTTTGCCACTTTTGGATCATTTTTTGCTCTTTTCTGCCAATTTTCAAGTTTCCTTCCAACTCCCCTGCCAATTTATGCTGCTTTTTGCCAATTGCAGTTACTTTTGTGCCACTTTTGGATCATTTTTTGCTCTTTTCTGACTATTCTCCAAGTTTGAGCATTGAATGTGTCTCTTATCAAGAATAATAAGACCATTTAACTAAAAATAAAAGAAGTAATAACTTGCTTAGATTTCAGTTTTTGGGCAAACCGGAGGAAATACCAGCTGATGCTCAGTATTTCAACATAATGAAGTATCTATTTTTTTGCACAGAAAATGAAAACCTGTGACGAGAGTAAGCACCATATTACTGCATGCTCATACAGAAGAGAGTTTATCTCTGCAATAAAGTGTGTTTGTACAGAGGTAATTGGCTAATTATTGTGCAACCCTGTTTCTGTCAGTGTGCGTTAAAAACTCCAACAGTTAGTATCAAACCTGAGCCACGAGCAGCAGCAGACACTGAGGATTCTTCATCATGAGTCTGTAGAGATGTCAGATTTGGGGTTTTTTTTGTAACTGTGATTTGTGCAGGTTGTCTCACACATCATCTGCTGAGAGCGGTGCATGCAAACCTGCAACCTGGGCGGCAACAAATGGATAAAACATTGCAGAATTTCTGCAGCTGCTGCAAACGATCACGTCCTGAAAACATATAAAGTCTGGGAGCATTTCAGCCCTGACTCTGCCAAAACAAGATCTGCTCATAAAACCATTCCAACTTCATCCTCTGGGGAAAAAATCATAAATTTGGTTTTAATTAAGATTTAAATAGAGCAACATTAATTTCTGCACAATGTTTACAGTTATGAGACAGGAGGTGGATGTGTTAAAGAGAATCAGACACTGTAGGAGGAGGAAAGATTACGTCTGAGTCTAGAAAAGACGGATGCATTTACACCTTTTTTTAAAGTCTGGAGCTGTTTTTGGCTCCAGATACTCAGAGAAAAGTGACTTTTCCTGCAGCTGAGAGTTGAAGGCCTCACCTACACATCAGATTCTGCAGCAGGTCGACAGCTCTGAATGCTTCTCATACTAACACAGCAACCACACCACCCCCCACTTCATCCATCCCTCCATCTGTGGAGGCTGCAAAACAAACAGGAAGATGCTGAACCTCACACACACACACACACACAGAGTTCATTTAAAGGCTGTAAAACACGACCAAACGCAGATTTATCAGCCGTGTTTTCACTCTGAGCTGCAGGATTCTGGCTGTGTGGAGGAAAAGTGAGTCACACTCTTCATGCAGACTCCAAATATTCTCTCCTGACAGCTGAGACTGAGATGATTTAACAGCTGGGAGGAAACACTTCACTATCAGATCACTGTGACAGTAACCACGCTCTGTAAAAATCACATTTACGACACCACCACCGCTGCTGCTGCTGCTGGAAGTGACGTACGAGGAAACAACAGGACGCACATCTGTCATAATGTCAATATAATAACACAGAGATGACACATAAAAGAGATTAACCATTTACCTGTGAAGAGTGCAGAGAGTAAACACATGAATTTTTATTTTGCATGGAAACTTAAGGTGCAATAGGGTTAAATTCACTTCAAACTATAATGACACAACTATTAATGCACTTTTAATTTCATATCTTAACAATATCTAATTTCCTTTTTTGTGTTACATGGACCCAAATATATAGTACTGCATTCAAAATTAATAATATGGTCAATTTAAAAAGGCATGAGATACTCATAACACATTTTTTGCATTGAATATCTTTAGTTTTTTTCAATAACTCTGGGCATAACTGTTATTTTTGCATGTTTTATACACTTTTACTTTAAACCAAACAACTAGTAATGCCATATTTTGAGGTTTATCCTTACTTTTGTTCAAGTAAAATATATATACATGTGTGCTCTATGCAATCGCAATTGCAATAGTTTGCATAGACATCAGGAATTTCAGTGTTTTTACCAAGTTTACAGAGACATTTATTGTAAAATGCATGCTATATACATGTTTTAAATATGTAATATGATGATATTAGGACCATACAACATCTACATTGCACTATTGAGGATGTTTTTGCTGAAAATAATGGTTGTAACTGTTAGATTTTGCATGTTTTGTACAGTTTTCTGCAAGAGTCTAGTTTCAACCCAACTTCTCATGCACATTATTTATGAGTAGAAATGAAGTTTTCAGAAGTTTACTCTTGCTTTTATTAAAGTAAGTAGTGTAAATAAGTTCTATCAACAGCTCCATTTGACATTTATTGCATTTAAAACCTTTAATTTTGGTTCATTTTGTAACAAAAACTAGTCATAACTCTTGTGTTTTGCATGTTTTGTACAGTTCTCCTGCAAGATTTTCCCTATAAGTCTTACAGAAACCAAAGTGCTTTTACTTTATCTACTTCTGCAGAATATTTTCTTGTAGTGATGCATTAGTAACTGTATAATAAAGCCTTATTAACAGCTACAATACATTTAATACCTTAAATGATAGTTCTTCCAATTAATTTTGTTGCAAACAGGGGTCATAACTGTTGTGTTTTGCTTGTTCGTCATAGTTTTCCTGCAAGATAACTTCTTTAAATTTAACTTATACTTAAGTGCTTTTACTTTAATTGCTTGTGCAGTATTTTTACTTGAATTAATGCACTTTTTAGAAGTTTATGCTCACTTTTATGACTGAAAATAGTACAAATACACCCTTACAGCTACACTTGCCCTTTTTTTTCATATTTAAACCTTTACATCTGGTTATTACAATGCAATAACTCTTATGTTTTGCATATTTTGTGCAGTTTTCCTGCAAGATAACCTCTTACTAACTTACTAAAACTAATGTACTTTACTCAAACTTCTGATGCAGTTTATTTTATACTTATAATGCATTGTTTTGAAGTTTACTCCTACTTTAATGGTAGTTAATAATGTAAATAATCCTTTATTAGCTCACATTTAAAGACTGGGTTAGTGTTAATATAGGTGCTTTAGTTGGTGACGTAATTACGTAAGCTTTACGTTCTTTAAGTTAAAGTTAGCGTCCTGATGGTATTTAATGACTTTAATTAACATTTTAAACAGTCAAATAAATAGTTAGCTATCACTATAAACAGATATGTTGTTATAAAAGCGTTGTGGTTTAAAAATAAAATGTGTTTTTGTTTCTTAAAAGTTGTTTTTGAGAGAAATTGAGTCTTACCGGTGTGAGTTAGCGCGTCTATCCCGTGAATCCAACGGTCCAGCGGGGACGATATAACGAACCGTCCCGGAGTTAAAACACCAACAAAAGGCGACTTTTCTTCCACGTAACTCATCTAATGTTACACACAGACTTAAAAAAATGTGTTTTAAGTGTTTTTTGACAGGTTTAACACATTTAAAAACACTTTTAGGTGACGTATTAAGCGTTAACGTGTGTGTTTCTGGAGCCCTCCGCTCCTGCAGGCTGAGTCGTGGGAAAAGTGAAGCCCATTCACCGCGTAGTGTCCACGAACACTGACCGAAAAGAAACGCCTTCAGTGGGAGTTTCCTCCTACACACACCCCCACGACACTAATACCCCCACAGCCATCAATTCATTGACTCCATGTTCCGATAGGAGTGAAAAAAAACACATCCCCATGCAGCAGGAGTGTGTGTGAGTGTGTGTGTTCACCTCCCCCCTCTTTGTCTCGCAGGAGCAGGAAGGGAAAGGATTTCCTCTCCTTTAAATTCCTGCTGTGCTCTGGTGTCTGACCACAGATTAACCATTGATTTGTTTTCATTGAGTTGGTTAGAGATTAAGAGGAGGTGGAGGAAGTTGGACTCAGACCCTTAACTTAAATAAAAGCAAACACCACCACACTGTGTGTCAGGGAAAACACTTAAAGTCCCAGTGAGGACTTTTTAAGTGATCCTGAAAAAGTCTGATTTCCACAAAAATTCCTGATCATAATCCACAACTTAAAATGAGATAATCAACAATAAAATAGGTTTGAATTTCAATTTTGAAAACAGGAGACAAATGCTTAAACAGGAGCTAAAGGCTGAACACAAGCTAAAGGCTAAAACACAAACTAAAGGCTGAAACACAAACTAAAGGCTAAAACACAGACTAAAGGCTAAAACACAAACTAAAGGCTGAAACACAAACTAAAGGCTAAAACACAGACTAAAGGCTAAAACACAAACTAAAGGCTGAAACACAAACTAAAGGCTAAAACACAAACTAAAGGCTGAAACACAAACTAAAGGCTGAAACACAAACTAAAGGCTAAAACACAGACTAAAGGCTTAAACACAAACTAAAGGCTAAAACACAGGCTAAAGGCTAAAACACAGACTAAAGGCTAAAACACAAACTAAAGGCTTAAACACAAACTAAAGGCTAAAACACAGACTAAAGGATAAAACACAGACTAAAGGCTAAAACACAAACTAAAGGCTTAAACACAAACTAAAGGCTA